>SNQJ01S0029608.1:5172-31393 GCA_010110895.2 Picea sitchensis | reverse complement strand
AAATTATGTAACTTAAATTAGTCACAATTGATATATGAGATAATGTGTGAGTGTGAGAGAGGAAGAAAAAGATGGGGGTAAAGAGAGAGGAAGATAGAGAGGGAGTGTTGTTTGTGAAGCCTGATTATCTTCCTGATTCAAAGGTATTTTTTTTGAGCTATGTTTATATCCCATGAAGAATTTACACATGGGAAGAATGTACACTCCTCCATGCAGGGGAGTGGAGGGGGGGTTACCCCCCCTGTGGGGTCCGAGGGGGCTATCCCCCAGTTGTGGGGTCCGGGGAAAAATAGGTCCCCAGTGGGGGTTCAAGAAACAGGGTTCCCCAATGGTGGTTAGTGGGCGAATCCCCCAAAGGAAAACTTTCCTAGTAAATGCATATTGTAATTTCATAGTAAATTTGGACCATAAATTATAAGGTCGCAGATCTGATGGTAGACGTTATGTTAGGGTTTTTTCACTAGAAGGAAACCCTATTTTATGAGGGAAATGTATTATGGCTATGTATCGGTGCGAATATTGTATTATGAGTGAGGAGAATGTGAGATAAAGAAGAGGAAGTTACAATGGGTTTGTTGTAGGTTGTATCCCTTCTTTTGTTGTATAATAATAAAGGAAGGACCTGGAAATTTCTCTGGTGGACGTATCCCACACTATGTGAACCATGTATATATGTGTCTTTATTGTATTGTGTATCTTCTATGTTTTATTCCTGCATTTGTTTTATTTTTTTTCTCCGCGATATTTTTTTTCTAACAACTGGTATTATAGCGAAAGGTAACTCGCAAGAAAAGAGGGTTCTTGGTTCGAGTGGGAGCGATGGTGGAAGATGGAAAGTTTAGGGTTGAGAAATTTAACGACCAAAACTACCAGTTATGGAAGATGCATATTGAAGATTATTTATATCAGAAGGATCTATTCCTACCATTGGGTGGAATAGAAAAAGAGTTGATGATCATGAAGGATGAAGAATGAGAGGTATGGACAGAAAGGCATTAGGAATAATACGGCTGATCCTGGAAGCATTGGTGACTTTCAATATTTCGAAAGAAAAAACAACGAAGGAGTTGATGGATGCATTGGATAAACTGTATGAAAAACCCTCAGTGTCCAATAAGGTATTTCTAATGAAGATATTATTTAATATGAAGATGTCATAAGGTGGGTCTGTTGTAGATCATTTAAATGAATTTAATACGGTTACTAATCAACTAAGTTCGATAAAAGTGGACTTTGATGATGAGGTCAGGGCTCTTTTAATATTGTGCTCATTTACTCAAAGATGGATTGGCTTGATCATGGTTGTAAGTAACTCTGTGTCTAGTTCAAATACTTTAAAATTTGATGAAGTTGTTTGTGTTATCCTTAGTGAGGAAATGCGACATAAAATCAGAGATGAGACATTGGGTAATGTGTTAAACATGGAGAACAGGGGAAGAAAAAAGGATATAGGAAATGGATCAAGGAACCACGAGAATTATAGGAAGGGAAGATCCAAATACAAACTCAGAAAGATAGAGTGTTGTAATTGTGGGAAGAAAGGACATCTGAAGAAAGATTGCAGAGCTCCAAAGAAACAAAGAGATGGGCAGCAAGAGAAAAATTAGGAAGTAAATGTAACATGTGATGTGTTACAAGATGCTTTGATTCTTTCTATAGATAGTATTTCTGAGTCTTGGGTGGTAGATTCAAGGGCTTCATTTCATGCCACACCCCATAGGAAACATTTTCTTGATTATGTTCAAGGTCATTTTGGACAGGTTCATCTGGGTGATGATGCACCATGCAAAATTGTTGAAATGGGAAAGGTAAAAATATAGAAAAGGAATGGAAACCAATGGTTTTTGAAAGAGGTAATACATGTTCCAGATCTAAGGAAAAAAAAAAATTCAACATGGCAGGTGGAAAGTGAAGGTTGTATATCCATATTTATAGATAAGATGTGGAAGGTCACCAAAGGATCACTGGTGATAGCAAAAGGAGAGAAGGTAGGTACATTGTATCTATGTACTAGTAATAATGAATCTTCTATCTCTTTATCTTCTACATGAGTGGATACAACACTGTGGCTATTGATGATTGCAGCTATGTGAGACATTCTCCAGCTTACAAACCTATGAGATTTGGATCATTGTAGCTATGTGAGATATTCTCCAGCTTACAAACCTGAGAAAAAGCCCCTGAAGAGGATGTGTGGTTCCTATCTGAGACATAGTTGGAATGTAGAGATGACCTCCTCCATACAGAGAGTTGAGAATAACTATGGATGAGTCTCCTGGGTAACGTAGTGAGAAAGGTGATCTGCGGAGTTAGACATGCATGTGGCTGAGCACAAGGTGAACATGTGAAATCCCAAAGTGCTAGGTGCATCGTCATGAGAACATAAATGAAGATGATGTATTACACTCCTCTGAGCAGAAGATTTGATGAGAAACTCCAGATGACTCTCCTATGTAATGTAGTGGGAAAGAAGATCTGTTGAATGGACATGCATGTGGACGAGCACATGTGAACGTGATCCTAGTGGTTCTTTTGTGTAATGCAGTGAGCCAGTGATATGGAAATCCATATGGATGTGCCCCTAGTGGATGAGAACTAGTGGGTGTATAATATCCATTGCTATATTTTTCAAGAGTTGGACCTGCATGTAACCCTAAATGTAATGAAAAGGGTACAGGTTGGCCCCACTTTAATGTGACTGGTAATTAATGTAAAAGATAATCAATCTAGTTAATATTAATTATATTATGATCTAGTGAGGTCGGCCTTGTTGTGAAAATAGACACTTCTTTTGACAGGTTCAATATAGTATAAATAAATATAAATTCCCCATTGAGGAGTCATATATTTCAAGTGAGTTTGGAAATTTCAGCAAGTACACCTTCTTGGGAAAAGTGCGCACCTCTCTTGGGCGCTAGTTTTGTAGGGTTTGAGAAATATCTACTGTGCTAGGTTTTATCTTGGTGGTGAAGGTCTTTATCTTGAAGAATATAGAAAAGGATTTGGCTGGGTTTTCTTCCCTTATTGAGAAGGGTTTCCCATGATAATTTTTGTGTTCTTGTGCATGGTACTTCTTCTTGTGATCTTGGTTGCTGCAACATTTATGGTTATGGTTAAATGAAAAAAATGGAATGATATTCATGATTAACATTGAATATTTAAAAATCAACATGGTTTGAGAGCATAGATCTTGAAATAACCCATTGCAAAATCATCTACCAAGTCTCCTCTGACTTTTGTAGAACCGTACAACCCTCCTAAGGTTTCCAGACAAATAAGTACGACCCTCCTTTATTTGGTGATCCATCCCTTAATACTTGGAAGTTGGGGCTAGTTTTTTCATAGAAGAGTACGTCATCCTCCAATGCACCTCCAGAAGATCTCAAAGTGAAATTCTGAGAAATTTTGATTTTTGTCCCTAGGGTTTCTAGGGCGCTGAAATTTCCTGCAGAATATTAATCTTAGATTTATGAAAAAACATTTCTCTTGGGTTAGAAATCATATCTATGAAATTTTCAAGTTGATTGTTGGCATTCATAAGACGAACATAATCCAAGGTTACTAATTCAACCTAATCATTAGGTTTTCAAAATCCAGTTGGCGAAATTTTGAAGAAACCAATCAAATGAAGAATAAAGGATTGGTAGAAGATAGGCTTGATGGAGCAAGCAACTTTAGCTCCTAGAAATCAAGGCTTCAAGTCACCATGTCGCCAACTCCTCATTACCAAACTGGCCAATCTGTCACCATGTGTCCTCCTGGATCGGACGACTAAGATTCACTTGGGGTCTTCACCCAGAGTCCACAGATCTGCACCATGTGTCCTCCTTAATCTGACGGTTGAGGCTTACTTCAGGGCTTCGGACTTCAAAAATATAAAATTTCAAAACTTATCTGGCCCCACTGGCTTTTATCGAAAGCCATGGATCTGGTGACGTGTGGCTCTCGGTAGATCAGTGGCTGAGATCCTATCAGATGATCGGACGATCAATATTTACTTCGTCTCTTCGACTCTCCGGGCTTCAGGAGTCTCAAATCTTAACTGAAAACCTCTCGAACATATTCCTCCGTAGTTACTAATCTGTGGACATGTAAACTCTTGGATATCGACGGTCAATATCTACTTTGGACGATCCGACAATCGACGTTTACTTCTAGTTTCCGGCTCTGCAGGCTTCAGGAGTTTCAACTCTCAACTTCTCCTCGCTCGCTCTTTCCTGGAGTGATTTCACCCATAGCACACGATCGATTGATGCGTGTCCTCCTATGGATCAATGGTCCCCAACTACTTTGGCTATTCAGAGTTTCGATGTTTGATCCCTAACCTATCACATCACTACATGCCTTTCAATTTGTGGGGAAATGTATCGACGGTTTGGAGTAACCCATTTTTTGCCCCACAATTCTCCTGATGCTGACACGTAACCCCTTGGGGAAACCATGGTTTGGATTGTGGGACCACCTTGGGAAATTATCTCCCATGCAACTTGGTTCCCCGTAATGCCTCTTGTCCATTGATCTCACTCTCCGATGGGATCCGATGGTTGTGACCTTAATCCTTGCTTCCTTTTCATCAGACGACCTATGTTCACATGTCCTCTGTTCCAACAATCTCGAATCTCTCCTAATCCTATAGTGGCAATCACTCCCAAATTAGAAGGGGATGGTCAAGATCCTTTGAACCCCTTACATGGGTCTATGACGTTCTATCTCCCATGTATATTCTGCAATGCCATTCCTCCTAAGATTTTCAACTCCACGCTCAGAATTTGATCTCAACCCTGAGACTCTGACCAACATACCCGACCCATATCGATTCGATGTTTCAACCAAAAGATCTGATACCAAACTGTAACATACCCAGCCACCGATAGGCTGGGGTACGCTACCTGCAAGCCCGCCCTTGGACTTCTTTCTCTTACTGATACCTTTTTAAAATTTAAGGATGCATAAAAGAAAATATTTTAATGAGATGCACAAGAATATCCAGTAAGCATGCATAGTCTAAAGATTCAATTAAACGATAATTAAATATACACAGCGGAAATACATTCATATACATGTAAATGATACCATAATAGAGAGCACTTATCTTTATGAAAGATGACACCAATTGGCTGCAGACCAAGGATGTTCCACCCAACCGTAGACACTATTGTTCTAAATATCAACAACAATGCCACCCTCGAGCCAGGGCTAAGAATCCACAAGGACGGATCCAGAGTGTTACTTGGCTTCCCAAACCAGTAAGTACCCAAGCTCTCATAGGCTTCTCAGCTCTCAATGCAACCCAAGTACCTAGATCTCTTCTACCCATCTTGCACCAACCGAGAGAACAAACATCCACCCTTCTCTACCATTTAGTCCCTCAGGTAATCCTTCTCGTTAATTCGAGCTCCAGCGCAACTGATCCAGAATCTCAATGATGGAACTCTCAGAACTCACAACTGTGAGAAACTTTGGACACAGACCAATGCATCTCAGACATGCGGCCTCGGGTCACGGCTGGATCACACTAGTGACCACTATAGCCAACTATCCTGTGGCTGATTTTTAGCAGTTCAACTCCCTTTCCCCGAGCCAAGATGTGGATGATGGATGGATCAATGAATGGGTAAGTGGGTGCATGGAGGTGTGTGCATGAAAGTGCATGAGGAACAGAATGGTGCGAATGCAGAAGTGAAGTAGCAAACAATCCAACGACCAACTGCCTCATCAGATCAGAGGCGGGTTTAAGTAACTTCGTGGGGAAATCAAGAACCTCCTGGCCTTCCCCAATAAGCACACGTAATTGATCCCCTCCCTTAGAAAAAAAGGGTTAAATAGAATAGGAATAAACACTTATCCCCTCAAAACCCCTCTCTTGTGGAATCATAGCCCCCTATAACTCTAGTCCTTGTTCGTCTAATAGCCAACAATGTATTTATTATTAATAATGATAAAAAAATTACATGTCTTGGGCACACTGGCCTCTTAATAATTGTTTGGGCACTCTAGCATCTCAACATTCTAACAATACATTATTTAAAATGGGTGTTCAAAACCTAGGGTGTTACATAGGGTGATCAGACTTAGAGATCAAAGCAATGTTTCTTCTTTCAAAACACATAAGTCATAACTTTTCAAACTATTTGGTGATCAAAGCATATATATATATATATANTTGTTACTAGATTTAAACTTTGGCAACAACACCATTCCATTAGTGTTACATGTGCATCTTTGACAATAATTAACAACAATTTACAAGAAAAAGAAATGGCAATGGAAAATATATTTTGAAATACATGGAAAAAATTCTACACACTAATATACAACATGGTATACCACCTTGATGTTGAAAGAAGTAAAAAAAATATACAAGTAAAGTAATAAAAACATTTTATTTTCCTACATAAACTTACATGACTTCAATTGAAAATTCGTGGTTTTCCCAAGAGTAGTTACTATTAACTATTCATCCACATGTAATTAATATTCCCAAAAACTTTTGGATCGATAATCTTTGATTTGGATTTTTTTTTAAGAAAACCTATTATATGTTCATGGAAAATGTTTATATTTAAGTGAAAAATATAAGTGTATGCATAACTATAATAACAAATTATGCTACAAGTTTTTTATTTTCAATGAAAATATTAAAATTTGTAGCCTAAATTTGTTCAAAACAAATAAAATATAGCCAAATTGGTGAAATTCCTCTTTAAAAAAAAGATTGGATCAAAGCAATAAATGCATCATTGACCGCTGCAAGAAATATCCGGCCAGAACATCTTAATTCCTCAACAACCCTCAACATATGATCATTCCAATATTTATAACATGTTTAGTAGTGAATTTACACTCCAAAAATGATGATTTCTATGCAGAAATATTCTCAACATTATGATGAATGATAGGATGGTGGGTTATGAGGGAAACCATGGTCAATTTTTCATTTTCACTCATAAAAGACTTCGCTATGCAAAAAAAATCTTATTAGAAATTCTTCTTTATCAACATAATTTAAAATTCCTTACAAAAATTGAGCATAGTACGTATATAATATATATGAGTGAAAATATCAAATTCTGCATTGACTTAAGTACATTGAAACCAAGAATTTATAAATAAAATCGATTGCTCGCATATCTTTGAGATGAATATTTCTTGTAATTATCCTTTAGATAAATAGAACACGCATTGGTCAAATAAGCGATGAGTCATTAGAGGAACAACATAAGTCATTTATATTAAACATGAGATATACAAAGTATTAGGCTAAAATCCTGGAATTATCAAAATCACAAAATATGTCTAAATCGTATCCTCAGACACAATACTTAAACTTAAAACGACTAATATATAGTTATCTGAGTCTATTTAGGCATCACCCATTTCCTCATCTTGGCTAATTATGTAGACATTATGCCTAGAGGTATATGAACTAACACCTCCAACTCTTGCATTATTATCCTCAACTTGGCTTCTGGGACATTTTAGAACATGAAGATCATGTTTAATCCCCATTAAATCATTCATAATTATGTTCGGTTTGTTCTCAACCATGAGCTGAAAGTCCACCATGGATTATTCATTCCTTGCATGAGCTTTAAAATTTGTATCCATTGCTTCAAGAGAACTCTTAACTGAATGAGTAGGATTTTAAGGAAATGTATCTACGAACCTTTTTGAAATAACTAGTGTTGCAGGAACAACAACTGCAAAATTTTTAGCACTAGGAGTAGTTACAGAAGTATTCTCAGTCTTCGAATTATTCACCTTTCTCTAGTAATTTGAGTCTTTCGTCGCCATTAGATAGGTGTAATCATCAGTATTCATAATGCCCGATATCTAATTATGTTTCGAATATAAAATATTGACAAAATGACCCTTAAATGACCCTGAATCCTTCATTTTATTTCCAAAGTACAAGTTGATTCTCTTCAATATGTGTGAATTATGACACAATTCGCTCCAACTAATGGTTGTATCAATCAATCAAATTATGAATATCATTAATAAACCCGATTGATGGTTTAATTAGTTAATAATTATGATACTAAGATTGTAGTAGTTGGAAAATCATTATGATTTATAATTAGTAGGTTGTACTTTGGAAAACATTACAATTTGTAATAATTGATAAATTTGATTTTATGATTTTATCAAAAGTTTTATATTGTCATATTTAACACTTTGAATTTCCTAAAAAAAAACATGGCTCAATGTTTATGAATTTTTGTTATTAATATTATATAATAATATTAATCTATTTTTAAGGTCATGGCCAAGCCACACCAAATTGGTGTATGAGACCCTCTTGTTTGTGGGACAAGGGAACCCCCTCTGCCCAATGATTTGACTGGTAAAGTCTACGGAGGTATACATACCCTACCCCCCTCTGGATTTGAACTTGTGACCTCTTAAGAGGAAACACATGTTCTTAACCATTAGGCCCACTCAAGATGTGTGTATATATATATATATCATCAAAAAGTTATATTTGAAATTACAAAGTAAGCTTATATTATTTTCTATATTTTTAATTTGAACTTATCTATATGGTTGTTGTGTGGGAGAGTGGGGTAGAGGAAAAATACTTGGGGGAGAAAGAGAGAGGAAGAGGGAGAAAATGGGAGAGAGAGAGTGAGCATGCGAGATATCAGAATGAGAGAGAGTGAGAGAAAGAGAGTGGTGGGATCGAGACATAGGAGCATGGGGAGAGAGGAAGATAAGGGGATAAAGTGAATGGGAGATAGAGAAATAGTATTTCCATTTTCTATATCATGCTCTAGGTGTAGGTCTAGGTCATGGTCTAGGTCATGGATGGAATGAATCTCGTATACATATTACAAGTGACATGGAATATTGAGACACATGCTAATAGTGTCATTACAAATTAAAAATACAACTCTTGTTGGCTCTCCCCCTCTATGTGTACATCATTTTCTAGGTGTAAGTACTCTAGGTCATGGTCTAGGTCTAGGTCACAGTTTGATTCTAGTAGATTTGCACTATGATTTCTTTGATGAGAATATTTTGCAAACATTATTCATACAAATGAAGTTAAATTAATACTCAAAAATGATATATAAGAGAATATGTGAGTGTGAGAGGGAGATAGAGGAAGACAAAGGGGGAGGGTAGAGAGAGAGTGTAAGAATGTGAGATGGATAGAGAGAGGTCGAGAGGGATATGGAGAGAGAGAGGAAGAGAAAGAGAGAGATACAAATGAAGTAAGTTAAATTACTCACAATTTATATATATATGAGAGAATGTCATGGGGAGAGAGAGGAAGCCATAGAGAGTGGGGGTAGAGAGAGTGTGTGTAACACCCTAGGTTTTGAGCCCCCATATTAAATAATGTATTGTTACATTGCTGAGAGGCCAGAGTGCCAAAACAATTATTTAAAGACCAGTGTGCCTAAGAAATGTAGCGTGTGATCATTAGTAATAATAAATACATCGCTCGTTGCTAGACGAAAAAGGACTAGAGTTATAGGGGGCTATGATTCCACAAGAGAGCGGGGCTTGAAAGGATAAGTTCTTATTTCATTTTTTTAATTGCCCAATTTGTTTAATGGGGGGGGAATCAGTTACGTGAGATCTTGGGGGAAGGCCAAGAGGTTCTTGATCCCCATGAAATACAAAAACCTGTCCCTGGCCTATGGAAGGGGTTCTCTCATTCGTTTTGTTCATTTGCTCACTCTCATTCCCATCCCTATCATGGTGTTGTTGATGGTCGCCTCACGCGTTCATCCACCCGATTGTTCAATGTTCATCCTCTCTCATGGAGTATGCACTCCATTTATTCCTTCACTCACTCATCTTTCCTCATTTGCGTTTGTCTTGGGAAAGGAAATTAGACCATTGAATAACAACCATGGGTTTTTTGGCTGTAGATATTGCTAGTGTAATCCAACCATTATTTGAGGCCTGCATGTCTAAGATTCTTGGCCTATGTCCAAATTTTCTCATAGCTGTGAGTCCTGAGAGTCCCAACATGGAGATTTTGGATCAGCTGCACTAGAGCCCTGGAAGGAGAAGGACTGCCTAAGGGACTACGTGGTAGAGAAGGGTGGAGGTTCATTCTCTTGGGTGGTGCAGGATGGGCAGAAGAGAGATGGGTACTTGGATTGTTGTGAGTGTTGGAGAAGCCTATGAGAGATTGAGTGTTGACTAGTTTGGGAAGCCGAGTAACACTTTCGAACCATCCTTGTGGATTCATAGCCTTGGCTCAGGGGTGACATTGTTGTTGAGACTTGGAACAACAATGTCTATGGTTGGGTGGAATGTCCTTGGTCTGCAACTAGTTGGTGTCATATTTTATAAAAGATAAGTGATCTCTGCTATGGTTTCCTTTGCTTGTGTATTTATTTCCATTGCGTATTAAATTATTATATCTGGTATTTGTACTTATAATATGCATGCTTACTAGTTAATGTTGTGCATGTCATATTGTGCATGGATTTTATGTTGTAGTATGAATCTTTATCATTGCATGTATGTATTTCATGCTTATTTATTAGTTAATTGTTATCAAAAATTCAAAATTAACCAAGAAGTTCATTCTTGGTGTGGCATGCCTGGCCTGTGGGAGGCTGGGTATGTTACAAATTGGTATCATGGCTTCTGGTTCAAACACTAGACTGTTACGGGCCAGAACAAGTCGGAATAGAGAAGATTCGTTGTCACAGATTTTATATATCTGTGCGAATTTGGGGGAAAACGTTGGAAACATTTTAGTGAAATACCCCAAATTCATGAATGGATATGAGTTTGAATGATTCTAGTATTGTCTAAGAAGTTAATGGATTCAATCTGTGGAGTTGTAGAGCCGACTTCGACTTAGAAGGACGAAAAATTCAAGTTTTAATGACCACTATAATGTTGGAAGGAGTTTGGAGAATTGACAGTTGAGATCATGTTCAATATTGGATCAACGGTCAATATCATCTTGGTCAGGAGTTCTACGGCCCAGATTCACTTGGGATTTTGTCAAAAAAAAATTCTGAGTCTGGAATTTCGCCCACAAAAATTTTCGACGACCAATGATTGTGGATCGATGAGTTTAGTGAAGGGTTTAATATCGACTGAAGAAAATATATGATCATTGATGAACGATGGTTGGGGATCGACAAACTCTGGTGAAGTTGTTTTTCCAGATAAAGAAAATCTTCGATCGCCAATGGCTGATGGTCAAGGATCGATAGATTTTGGTGAAGTTTTTTTTTCTGGAAAAAGAAAATCTCTGATCGTCGATGGTCAATGATCGGGCATTGGTAGAATTATTTCCAAGTTCAAACATTTCCAAGAGAAACTACCAATGGCTGAAGGAATTAAGTGTGATGAATGTGAAACCCCTAAATCGCTAAAGAGCAGAGTAAATCCTCATCGTTGATAGAGAGAGGACACGTGGAAGTAGATCCCGTAGTCCAGAGACTTGGAACTTCGGAGGATTCAAGGCATAATCAGTTGGGGTTAAGGAATCCCGAAGGATTAAAGGCTAGAGTCCATATCAACCATTGATTATAGTAGACACATGGTGCAAGATCCCAAGGCTAGAGAATTGGTACTCTAGATAAATTGAGTTACAGGTTTCTTTGAGTCGAGAACTCCCGAATGTCGTAGTTAATCTTGACCATTATTCGGGAGATGATACGTGGATGAAGGAGAGGACCTCCAGTAATTTCGAACTCCAGGAGATCCATGGAGAGGTTCATTGGAAAACCCCGAAGCCCAAAGTTGCAAAGAAAATTCTAACAGTTGATCGGGAAAGGATACGTGGCAATAGATCCTGCAATTTGGAGACTTGGCACTCTGAAAGGATTGAGAGCGTGGACAGTTCGAAACTCCCGAATCCCAGATACCGGAGCTCCTGTTGACCATAGATATAAAAAATGAATGAGGACCGTTGATCAGTGCATCCTCCGAGTATTCAAAAATTTGATGTTTGGGAGATATGGTTTAATATTCCACGTAATATTAAAAGTTCCAAACAATAATTAGATTTCAAATGTATAACAATGTATTTCATAAAAATTGCGAGGCTGCCAAAGGTAGAGTACACCAATGCGTTTATAATATCCACAATGAATACAGATCGTCCAATCTATGATCATATTTCAAAACAAAAAACACAAAATGTATTGAATTTAAATTACGGGTAGAGGTCCCATTGTTAACCCATGTGCATTTACAATCTCCTCAATAGATTATGACCGTCGATCTCAGCCCTCGATCGATTTTAAACCACATGATCTCAGATATAATAATTCTAACAGAAATAAGAACCAGGAAGGAGTTGGCCCACAGTTTCAAGCCGTGGTCACTTGGGAAAGTGGTTTTAAGGAAGTGCCTATGCAGAATTGATTTATGTATCGACCCAGGGATAACATGTAAGTGTTGCATATATATATATTCTTCATGAATTGAAAGGACCTGTAGCACTATTGAAACATTTTGGTTTTCATATGCTTAATCCTGACAAAATGGTCACTTGCACATTTTGTAGAATTAAGGGACTTAAACATATCAACTCAGAATGTGTATTGAAGAAATGGAAGAAGGCAAGGGAGCCTCTAGCCATGATAAAGAGGTTGAAGGATAGAATACCATAATTGGCAATGTAGAGATAGAATCCAATAGACGCAAGGGCCAAGGGGAGCAAGAAACATTGCTAGAAACTGTGAAGAGCCTGAAAATAGAAGTGAGGAGCTACAAGGAAAAAAAAAGAGGCTGATGAGAGAGAAAAGACAAATAAATGCTCGAGTGTTGCAGAGCTTAAATGAGTTGCAAGGTCAAGCCAAGAATGGATCAAAGCAAGAGTAACAAGGAAGGTGTCATGAAATAAGAGATGATCTTGGAAGAGCTGGTTATTCCAAGAGTGCTAGAATAGCTCATAGATACCACTCACCTCCTTACTCAACAAGAAATTGTTATGCATCTGAACATTCCTTAAGCAGTCCAGAGGTGTCTCCTATTAGGCACCAAAGAAGAAGGCATGAAGTGGATAGTTTGCAAGGAGAGATGAGGAAGCTCAATCCACTATCCTTTGATTTTGAAATGGAAAGGGAAGATGATGTTGAAGAATGGTTGCTTGGACTCAGGATATATTTCCAATTGCATAAATATTCTTCAAATCTACAAGCCATAATTTCCACCTACCCTTACATGGGAAAGTTGCTATGCGGTGGGATAAACTGAAGCAAGTTGAGCATGTTAATGAGAATAGGATTACTTGGAAGCAGTTCAAGAAGTATTTTCAGAAGGAGTACCTCTCAGAGAATTTTTATGACAATAAAATGCAATACTTCTTTGAACTCAGGCTGGGAAGCATGACTATGGCAGAATATGAGAAGAATTTCTTGGGGTTGTTAAAGTATGTTGGGTTTATAAACGATGAAAAGGTAAAAATACAAAGGTTTTTGAGTGAAATTCCATCCTTTTATAAAGAAAATATTCAGTATGATGAACCCAAGACCTTGAATGAGACCATCTGGAAGGCCAAGTACTTGTATGAGCAAGGCCAGGGAAGAGAATCCATGCATAAATCTTGGAAGGATACAAATAAGGAAAAATCTGATCAGAGGAGGAAGGGATTCAAACCTCCTTTGAATAGAAATGAGCCTAATAAAAATCACCAATAACAGTATGCTAAGGATGAATCCAAGAAACAAGACTCCTTGGGAAAAAGGGGAATACCACCAATCCAATGTTGGGGATGCGAGGAAGATAACTTGTACAAGGATTTACCACATAGAAAGGGCAGAGTGAATATTGTGCACAACATCCAAGAGGCTACAACTGTCGAAGACATGGGAAGGATTTATACAACCTTAGATGATCGAAAAGAAGAATACCAATCCAACATGATCGAGGTGGAAGGTAGGATCATAAATCAGCTTGTTTCTATTTTAATTGATTCAGGAGCAAGTCATTATTACATTGATCCTAAGATAGTGGATAGATTACATTTGGATAAAAGTAAGCTTGGGAAATCAAGTTTGGTTCAGCTAGCCACTGGAACCAAGAGGAGAATCCATGATATGGTTAGAAGTTGTTCCATAAGCCTTAATGGTGTGAATACTGGTGTTGATCTAAATATCATACCATTGGGGTCTTACGATATTCTAATTGGAATGGATTGGTTGGACAAGCATCATGTTTTCCTAGACTGTCATAGCAAGACATTTACATGTCTTGATGAAAATGGAAAACAAAGGAATATAAAATGAGTTCCAAGACCCATATTTATAAGGGATATTTCAGCCTTACAAATGAAGAGATGTTTCAGAAAAGGGTGCCAATTGTATGCAACCCATGTGGAGGAGACAAAAAATACAAAGGGGCCAAGCCTTGAATATTTCTCGATACTACAATAATTTGAGGATGTATTCCAAGAAATTCCAGGATTTCCACTGAAAAGGGAGATGGATTTCTCTATTGATATAGTGCCAAGAGTTTTCCCAGTATCAAAAACACCTTACAGAAGGAGTACATCTAAGTTAAAAGAACTACAAATGCAGTTGGAGGAATTATTGAAGAAAGGGTACATATTCCCAAGTGTTTCACCTTGGGGAGCACCAATACTCTTTGTCAAAAAGAAATATGGAACCTTGAGGTTGTGTATTGACTTTCGACAACTGAATAAGTCTACTATAAAGAACATGTATCCTTTACCCAGAATTGAATACCTCTTTGATAAACTAAGAGGAGCAAAGATATTTTCAAAGATAGGCTTGAGATCAGGATACCATCAAGTAACAATCAAGGAAGAAGACATCCATAAGACAAAATTTAGAACTAGGTATGGGCATTATGAATTTGTAGTAGTGCCATTTGGACTGACCAATGCACCAACTTTCTTTATGTTCTTAATGAATGGAATATTCAGAAATTATTTGGGTAAGTTTGTCATAGTATTCATGGATTCCATACTTGTATATTATAAGTATGAAGAGGATCATTAACATCACCTAAGACTGGTATTTCAAGTGCTGAGAGAACATCAATTGTATTCCAGGATGAGTAAGTGTTCTTTTTACCAAGAACAAATCCATTACTTAGGGCCCATTATTTCAAAACATGGTATAGTAGTGGATCCAGAGAATATTGAAGCCATTACAGGAGGGCCAACACCCATGAATGTTTCAAAAGTCAGATATTTTATGGGGTTAGTCAGTTACTCCAAAAGGTTTATAGTTAGGTTCTCTAATATTGCTCATCCCATCACTTCTTTACAAAGGAAGGGAATTAAATTTGAATGGACAACTGAATGTGAAGAGAACGTTAATTTGTTGAAGGAGTTACTCACTAGTGCGCCTGTGTTAAAAATTGTTGACCCAAATTAAAGTTTTGTGGTATGTACAGATGTGTGCAAGGAAGGACTTGGTGGAGTCCTCACTCAAAATGGACATGTCATTTGCTATGAGTCCAAAAATATTAAAGAGCATGAGAAGAACTATGCCACACATGACTTGGATCTTGTTGCCATTATTCACACGTTGAAGATGTGGAGGAATTATCTCATGGGAAAGATATTCGAATTAAGAACAGACCACAATGGTCTAAAGTATCTTTTTGAACACCAACATTGAATTCTAGGAAAATAAGATGGATTGAATTTTTAAGTGAATACGACTTTGATATCAAGCATATGAAGGGAAAAGAAAACAAATATGATTATGCACATAGTAAACGGTTGCATATCATGCATGCTACAACTATCAGTTTGTATCAGTCGGACTTGAAGAGAATAATTTTATATGTTTTTATTACAGATCAGAATTACCTACAGGTAAAGGAAAAATTAAAGCAAGGATATGTACAACAAAAAATGAAAGAGTATGAAATAAAGGAAGATGGACTACTTATGCATAAAAATAGAATTTATGTTCTTAGTTCTGAAGAACTTAGGAATTTGGTATTAAAAGAAATGCATAATGTTCCATATGATGGACATCCTGGTTACCAGAAAAAAATTATAGCAGTAAGAAGCCAATTCTTTTGGCCGAGGATGAAAAAGGATGTTGTTGATTACATCACCATATCTATGGAATGTCAGAGAGTAAACATTGAGTATAGACACCCAGCAGGTTTTCTACAACCATTACCAATTCCTGAGAAGAAATGGGAAGTGATAACTATTGATTTTATAACAAATTTTCCAAGGACAACAAAGAAACACGATTCAATCATGGTAGTGGTTGATAAATTGACCAAGGCTGATCATTTTTTTTATGTGAAAACAACTCATACAACACCTAATATTGCATAAATTTATATGAGGGAAATTTCTAGGTTGCATGGGATACCTAGGACAATTGTCTCAGAAAATCACTGGGTTGCAAGGGATACCTAGGACAATTTGGTGCAAATCTGAAATTTAGCACAACATACCATCCATAGTCAAATGGGTAGATAGAGAGGGTCAACTGAGTAACTGAATATATGTTAAGAATGTATGTGATGGATAAGCCATCTAAGTGGGTAGACTACGTGCACTTGATTGCATTTTCCTATAATAATGGGTATCATGTTTCATTGAAGATGAGCCCATTTAAGCCTTGTATGGTAGAAAATGCAGTACTCTAGTACGTTGGGACAACTCGGTAGATAGAGTGGTACTTGGGCCAGATTTTCTCAAGGATATGGAAGACCAGATGGTTAAGATTAAGAATAATTTAAAGGAAACTCAAGATAGAAAAAAGGTTTATGACGAAAAGAATAGGACAACAAGAGAATTTAAAGTAGGGGAGCATGTGCTTTTGAAGTAAATCCCAAGAGGAGATTTTTGAAGTTGGGTAGATGTACAAAGCTGAAAACTAGATTTTGTGGTCCATTTGAGATATTGGAAAGAATAGGGGTAGTTGCATACATGCTTGCATTGTCTATTTCCATGAATGTGCATAATGTATGTCATGTCTCTTTGATAAATAAATATGTACATGATCCTAACCATTTTATTGATTGAAATCTGATTCATGTAGAGACAGAGGGAGACTTCCAGGTCCAACCAATGCGAATATTGGAGAGAAAAGTAAAAATGCTCTGGAATCAAGTTATAGAGCTGGTAAAAGTTCAGTGGACCTGCTATGATTTTGAAGATGCTACTTGGGAGCATGAATATGCCATGCGAGCAGAGTACCCATAGATTTTTGAATAAATTTCGAAATTTTGATTCTTGTTTTATGTATGCACTAAGGACAGTGCCAAAATAAGGGGGAGGGGATGTAACACCCTAGGTTTTGAGCCCCCATATTAAATAATATATTGTTACATTGTTGAGAGGACAAAGTGCCCAAACAATTATTAAAAGGCCAGTGTGCCTAATAAATGTAATGTATGATCATTATTAATAATAAATACATCGTTGGTTGCTAGACAGACAAGGACTGGAGTTATAGGGGGCTATGATTCCACAAGAGAGGGGGGCTTGAGGGGCTAAGTGTTTATTTCATTTTTTTAATTACCCATTTTGTTTAATGGGGGGGGAATTAGTTACGTGAGCTCTAAGGGAAGGTCAAGAGGTTCTTGATCCCCATGAATTACCAAAATGTGTCCTTGGTCTTTGGAAGGGGTTCTCCCATTTACTAATTCTCTCATTCATTTTGGTCATTCTCTCACTCTCATTCCTGTCCCCATTCTAATGATGTTGTTGGTTATCTCACACGTTCATTCACCCGATTTGTTCATTGTTCATCCTCTCTCGTGGAGTCTACACTCCATTCATTCCTTCAGTCACTCATCTCTCCTCATTCACATTTGTATTGGGAAAGGAAATCAAACCATTGAAGAACAACCACGATTTTTTTGGTTGTAGAGATTGCTAATGTAATCCAACCATGATTTGAGGCCTTCATATCTTAGATGCTTGTCTTGTGTCCAAATTTTCTCACAAATTTGAATCCTGAGATTCCCAGCATGGATATTCTAGACCAGTTTCACTGGAGCCCTTGAAGGAGAAGGAATTCTTGAGCGATTGCATGGAAGAGAAGGGTGGAGGTCCATTATCTTGGGTGATGCAGGCTAGGTAGAAGAAAGAAGAGTACTTGGATTGCTATGAGTGTTGGAGAATCATGTGAAAGATTGAGTGTTGACTAGTTTGGTAAGATGATTAACACTTTGGAACCGTCCTTGTGGGTTCATAGCCCTAGATCGGGGGTGACATTTCTCTTGAGACTTGGAACAACAATGTCTATGGTTGGGGAACATCCTTGGTCTATAGCCAGTTGGTGTCTTATTTTATAAAAGATAAGTGTTGTTTGCTATGGTTTCCTTTGCTTGTGTATTTATTTATGCTACGTATTAAATTATTATATATGAGATTTGTACTTATAATATGCATGCTTGCTAGTTAATGTTGAGCATGGTATATTGTGCATGTATTTTACGTTGTAGTATGAATCTTGATCATTGGATGTATGTATTTCATTCCTCTCTATTAATTAATTGTTATCAGAAATTCAAAATCATCCAAGAAGTTTGTTCTTTTTGTGGCATGCCCATCCTATGGGAGGCTAGGTATGTTACAGAGAGAGGGGGAGTAAGAGAAAGAGAGGGGTGGAGAGAGAGAGAGAGAGAGAGAGAGTGATATATACAAATGATGTAACTTAAATTAGTCACGATTGATATATGAGATAATGTGTGAGTGTGAAAGGGAGAGAGAGGAAGAAAAATATGGGGGTAAAGAGAGAGGAAGATAGAGAGGGAGTGTTGGTTGTGAAGCCTGATTATCTTCCTAATTCAGAGGTATTTGTTTTGAGTTGTGTTTATACCCCATGAAGACTTTACACCCTAGAAGAATGTACAATCCTCCACGTGGGGGAGTGCAGGGGGGGTTACCCCCTCTACGGGGTCTGAGGGGGCTATCCCCCTAGATATGGGGTCCAGGGGCAAGTATGCCCCCAACAGGGGGTTCGAGAAACAGGGTTCCCCAATGGGGATTCGTGGGCGAAGCCCCCAAAGGAAAACTTTCCTTGTAAATGTATATTGTAATTTCATAGTAAATCTGGACCGTTCATTATAAGGTCGTAGATCTAATGGTAGACTTTATGTTAGGTTTTTTTTCCCTAGAAGGAAACCCTATATTATGAGGGAAATGTATTGTGTCTATGTATCATTGTGAATATTGTATTCTAAGTGATCTAGATTATTTTCGGCACGAAATGCGAGCGGAGATATAATAAAGAAATGAACAGAGATATCACAGATATTCAATAATATAACATAAATGTATCATAGATGCAACCATAAACATAGATATACAGTAATACGTGATTTCTATTAATGAAATAAATGTACAAAGACTGTAAAAATACAGAGTGAAAGACTCACTAGAATGGCGACAGCTTATCTCTGAGAAGAGATGTGATGGCTACTCGCATTCGCAAGAAGATGATTACAATGAGGCTCTGAAGGCCTTTTTACAATAAACAAGAATTCCAAATTTCCTAGACATCCAAAAACCTAACCCTCGGAGATGAAGCGCCAAAAGTCATGTGGGCCCCGTTTGGGTAAGTCAGTACATCAACTTCCCGAGGTCGTAACTTTTGCATACAATATTCGTTTTATGAATGTGATAGCTTGTTGGAAAGGTATTGTCTAGGAGATTAATTTTGGGGGCTCAATCATGAATTCAACTATCATTTAGAACCTCTATCTCGAAAAACCTTCATTTGGGCCCTCAAAATGGCCCTGAAAGTTAAAAACTGCTAAAAATAGTAAATTGCCAAAATTGTCAAAAAATTGTCTTGAGCCAGTTGGAAAAGGTGAGTGGCCATTGATATCCATATGGATCACCGAGTGAGGAGAATATGAGAGAAATAAGAGGATGTTACAATGGTTTTGTTGTAGGTTTTATCCCTTATTTTGTTGGATAATAATAAAGGAAGGCCAATTTCTCTGGTGGATGTATCCCACACTGGGTGAACCATGTATATATGTATATTTATTGTATTGTGTATCTTCTATGTTTTATTTCCGCATTTGTTCTATTTTATTTCTCTGCAATCCTATTTTTCTAACAACTGATATTAGAGCGAAAGGTAACTCGCAGGAAAAGAGGGTTCTTGGTTCAAGTGGGAGCAATGGTGGAAGATAGAAATTTTAGGGTTGAGAAATTTAATGACCAAAACTACCAGTTATGGAAGATGCATATTGAAGATTATTTATATCACAGAAGGATCTATTCCTACCATTGGGTGGAATAGCGAAAGAGTTGATGATCATCAAGATACGACTGAGCCTAGAAGCATTGGTGACTTTCAATATTTCGAAAGAAAAGACAACGAAGGAGTTGATGGATGCATTGGATAAACTGTATGAAAAACCCTCGGTGTCAAATAAGGTATTTCTAATGAAGATATTATTTAATATGAAGATGTTAGAAGGTGGGTCTGTTGCAGATCATTTAAATGAATTTAATATGGTTACTAATAAGCTAAGTTCTGTAAAAGTGGACTCTGATGATGAGGTCGGGGATCTTCTAATATTGTGCTCATTTCCTCAAAGATGGATTGAATTGGTCATGGTTGTAAGTAACTCTGTCTCTAGTTCAAATAATTTAAAATTTGATGATGTTGTTTGTGTTATCCTTAGTGAGGAAATGCGATGGAAAATCACAGGTGATACATCGGGTAATTTGTAAAAAAGAAATATAGGGGAAGACAAAAGGATATAGGAAATGACTCAAGGAACCACGGGAATTATAGGAAAGGAAGATCCAAATACAAACTCAGAAAGATAGAGTTTTGTAATTGTGGGAAGAAAGGACATTTGAAGAAATATTGCAGAGCTCCAAATAAACAAAGAGATGGGCAACATGAGAAAAATTAGGAAGCAAATGTAACTGGCGATGTGTTACAAGATGCTTTGATTCTTTCTATAGATAATATTTATGAGTCTTGGGTAGTAGATTCAGGGGATTCATTTCATGCCACACCCCATACGAAGCATTTTCTTGATTAAGTTCAAGGTGATTTTGGACAAGTTCATTTGGGTGATGATGCACCATACAAAATTGTTGGAATCGAAAAGGTAAAAATAAATAAAAGGAATGTAAACCAATGGTTTTTGAAAGAGGTAAGACATGTTCCAGATCTAAGTAAAAAAAACATTTTCAATAGGGTAGGTGGAAAGTGAAGGTTGTATATCCATATTTATAGATAAGATGTGGAAGGTCACCAAAGGATCACTGGTGATAGCAAAAGGAGAGAAGGTAGGTACATTGTATCTATGTACCGGTAATAATGACTCTTATATCTCTTTAGATTCTACATGAGTGGATACAACATTGTGGTTGTTGATGATTGCAGCTATGTGAGACATTCTCCAGCTTACAAACCTATGAGATGTGGATCATTGCAGCTATGTGAGATATTCTCCATCTTACAAACCTGAGAGAAATCCTCTGAAGAGGGTGTGTGGTTGCTATCTGAAGCAGATTTGGAATGTAGATATAAACTCCTCCATATAGAGAGTTGAGAATAACTCCAGATGATTCTCCTGGGTAACGTAGTGAGATAGGTGATCTGCAGAGTTGGACGTGCATGTGGTTGAGCACAAGGTGAAAGTGTGAAATCCCGAAGTGTTGGGTGGATCATAATGAGAACAGAAATGAAGATGATGTATTACCCTCCTCTGAGTAGAAGAGTTGAAGAGAAACTCCATATGAATCTCTTGTGTAATGTAGTGGGAAAGAAGATCTATTGAGTGGACGTGCATGTGGATGAGCACAGGTGAATGTGATCCTATTGGTTGAGCACTAGTGAAGAAGTGGTTCTTCTGTGTAATGCAGTGAGCTAGTGATATGGAAATCCCTATGGATGAGCAATAATGGGTGTATAAGATCCCTTGATATATTGTTCAAGAGTCACACCTGCATGTAACCCTAATTGTAATCAAAAGGGTACAGGTCAGCCCCACCTTAATGTGACTGGTAATTATTGTAAAAGATAATTAATCTGGTTAATATTAATTATATTATGATCTAGTGAGGTCATCCTTGTTGTTCCAATAGACACTTCTTTCGATAGGTTCAGTCTAGTATAAATAAATATAAATTCCCCATTGAGGAATCGTATCTTTCAAGTGAGTTTGGAAATTTCAGCAAGTACACCTTCTTGGGAAAAGTCTGCACCTCTCTTGGGCGCTAGTATTCTAGGGTTTGAGAAACCTCTTGTGTGATAGGTTTTATCTTGGTGGTGAAGGTATTTCTCTTGAATAATATAGAAAAGGATTTGGCTAGGTTTTATTCCCTTGTTGAGAAGGGTTTCCCATGATAATTTTTGTGTTCTTGTGCATGGTGCTTCTTCTTGTGATCTTGGTTGCTGCAAAATTTATGGTTATGGTTAAATGAAAAAAATGGAATGATATTCAGGTTTAACCTTGAATATTTAAAAATCAGCATTGTTTGAGAGCATAGGTCTTGAAATAAACCATTGCAAAATCATCTACCAAATCTCCTCTCACTTTTGTAGAACCGTACAACCCTCCTAAGGTTTCTAGACAAATCCGTACGACCCTCTTTTATTTGGTGATCCATTCCTTAATACTTGGAAGCTGGGGATGTGTTTTTCATAGAAGAGTATGACATCCTCCAATGCATCTCCAGAAGATCTCAAAGTGAAATTCCAAGAAATTTTTATTTTTGTCCCTAGGGTTTCTAGGGCACCGAAATTTCCTGTAGAATATTAATCTTAGATTTCTGAAGAAACGTTTCTCTTGAATCAGAAAGAATCTCTGTGACATTTTCAAATAGATTTTTTGCAATCATAAGACCAATATAATCCAAGGTTACTAATTCAACCTAATCATTAGGTTTTAAAAATCTATTTGGCAAGATTTTGAAGAAACCAATAAAATGAAGAACAAAGCCTTAGTAGAAGATAGGCTTGATGGAGCAAGCAACTTCAGCTTCTGGAAATGTTTGAAAGTGACAACACCCTCAGAGCTCTTACCTTGAAGATCCAACTTCAAAGTACCAAGATGATGAAAGGTGACATAATTGTCATATTCTTTATGAAGTTATCATAGATTAAAGAACAACTAGAGACCAACAGAGAAATCATGTCTAATAGAGAACTTGTCTTAACCACTCTCAACAACCTTCCAAAAACATGGGAGCATTTCCTTCAAAGTATCAGTGGAAGAGAATATCTACCAACCTTTGATCGTCCATAGACAGATTGTACTCAAGAATAACTTAGACTTAGAAATAAAGGAGTGGAATATTCCTCAGAAGAAAGTCATTCTCTCGCACTTCATACAAAGAAAGGAGGAAAATTCAAAAGAAATTTCAGCAAAAAATTTAAAGTTGAAAAGTCTTCATCAAATACAGGTTATCAAAGAAGAGATGTTTCATAAATCTAGTGCTTCAGATGTGACAATTATGGAAACTATGAAAGAAACTGTCCAACCAGGAAGAAGGGAAGACAATATGCTTCCACCACTAAAATTGATCCAGACCCACCTCAAAAGAATGAAGAGAAGAGAGATGAGAAGTACTTTCTCTAAAACTAAAGAATGACTAAAAACCAAGAAAATCAATTGATTTCAAATTTTATAGTTGATTGCATTTTTAAATAAATCCGTAGTATGGGACCCTCAAAGACTTGGACCATTATCCCTAGTATGGGAGTCCAAACCATATTTAATTGATTATTATGCGAGAACAAGCAGATACATTGTCCTTAAAGAAGAGATATCCATTCAATAAAACCTAGATAACCCCAGATGGAGATTGACATTAAGACAATACCTTATCCCCCTTGAACAACTCAGAGGGAGATAGACATTATTCAAGTTGATCCAGTTACACTAGTTGATATGTTCAGAGATATTGTAGTAGGACATAAAAGGCCTACCTAGACTCACTCTGCAAGAGGTAGAGAAACATACAAGCCTCTCAAGGCACATCCCGAGAAAGAAAAAAATATTTTCGAGCTATCCTTCAGTCATGAGCCACCTCATTGATACTAAGCCTCCTTGTCTTAGAGAAGCAACAAGAGAACATATATGGAAAGATTCCATAAAATAAGAATACTTGTATATCTTAAAGAATGATGCATAAGTTATTATTCAGGGACCATAAGGGAAGTCTGTGGTAACTTCCAAGTGGATCTATAAGATCAAACTTGTAGCTGATGGAAGTGTCTAGAAATACAAAACGAGATCTATAGCCAGAGGTTTCTCACAAACAGAAGGAGTTGTCTATGATGAGACACTTGATCCAATAAAACCAATACACTTCCATCCATACTACCATCCATGAGTTGGAAACTATATCAGATAGATAAATTCTTGGTGAGTTTGGATTTCAACAAGAGTGTTGTTGATCCAAACCTATATCATTACAGTGTTGATGATGAGAGACTGATTTTGATGACTTATTCTGATAGTCTTGTTGTTGGATACAAGTAATCCTTAACTTCTGAATTCGAGATGAAGAATCTAAGTATGATGCACCACTTCTTAGGACAAGAAGTATGACAAAGGACCAATGAGATTTTCCTGAGATAAAGAAAATATACAGTAAAAATATTAAAGAAGTTCAAGTATGACAGAATGAAAAATCCATTGTGATGAATTTAAAAGAAGAATATTGATGATGATTCAGACAAGACTGATCAACAACTGATTGGATCACTGATGTATCTGGTTAACACTAGACTTGGTTCATGCCATGCAGTGAATTTGATTAGCCATTTAATGAGTCAATAGAGACAGACTCACTAGACAACAACAAAACATGTATTAATATATATATGAGGCACACTTGGATATGGCCTGAGATATGCCTCGAGTGTGAACTTGAGTTTGCAAGATATGTCGATTCAGATTGAGAAGAAAGTATAGTGGACTGAAAGAGAGCATTCGGTTGATGTTATACCATGAATTTTTCCATAGTTTCCTGATGCAACAAGAAACAAAGCTCTATGACCTTGAGTACCATAGAGGAAGAATATATAACAATGAGTGTGCAAAGCAATGTGGCTTCACAAGATTTTGACAGATTTACTTGACCATGAGATGGATCCTATGATGATAACCAAGAGCCATGTATAAATCTCGTTGAGAACCTAGTGTTTCCTGATGGATAGAAACATGATGAGATGAAATATCTTTATATCAGAGATATTATGTAGAGGAAAATCATACACATCTAGTACCTTCCTACACATGAGTAGATTGCAAACATCTTCACCAAAATAACCCGGTGAAGAATGGCTCCCTATTTGAGAGGGAGTGTTGATGACTCCAGCTAAGACAAAATTCAAAGTACATCCGTGTGATACTTGGAATGATGAAAAATGCCTTCCTAGCTGAGAGGGAGTGTTGATGATTTCAGTTATGTGATACATTCTCCAACTTAAAAACCTATGAGATGTGGATCATTGCAACTATGTGAGATATTCTCTAGCTTACAAACCTCAGAGAAAGCCCTTGAAGAGGGTCCATGGTTCCTATATGAGACAGATTTGGAACATAGAGATGACCTCCTCCATACAGAGATTTGAGAAGAACTCCAGATGCTGGGTAACGCAGTGAGAAAGGTGATCTGTAGAGTTGGGCGTGCCTGTGGTTGAGCACAAGGTGAACATGTGAAATCCCAAAGTGTTGGGTGCATCGTCATGAGAACATAAATGAAGATGATGTATTAGCCTCCTCTGATCAGAAGAGTTGGCGAGAAATTCCAGATGACTCTCTTGTGTAATGCAGTGGGAAAGAAGATTTGTTGAGTGGATGTGTAAGTGGATGAGCACAGGTGAACATGATCCTAGTGGTTGAGCACTAGTGAAGAAGTGGTTCTTCTGTGTAATGAAGTGATCCAGTGATATGGACATCCATATGGATGTGCCCCTAGTGGATGAGAACTAGTGGGTGTATAAGATCCCTTGCTATATATTTCAAGAGTCAGACCTGCATGTAACCCTAACTGTAATGAAAAGGGTACATGTTGGCCCCAACTTAATTTGATTGGTAATTAATGTAAAATATAATTAATATGGTTAATATTAATTATAATATGAGCTAGTGAGTTCATCCCTGTTGTGCCAATAGACACTTATGTTGACAGGTTCAGTCTATTATAAATAAACATAAATTCCCCATTGAGGAATCATATCGTTCAAGTGAGTTTGGAAATTTCAGCAAGTACACCTTCTTCGGAAAAGTGCGCACCTCTCTTGGGCGCTGTAACATCCCGCTCTGGCGCACTTACCAAACTTATTCTTTG
>SNQJ01S0029607.1:9553-36225 GCA_010110895.2 Picea sitchensis | reverse complement strand
CTGTGTTGGAGTGGTAGCTCAGCCGTGGAGGTGAGCTGAGAAGCTAGTCTTATCTCTGGATCTTGTGTGGCCCCTTTGCGGCTCGGGGGGCTAAGGGGGAAGTAGAGCACCCCTAGCGATTGGCTGGGAGGTACCGGTGAGGTTTCTACGGTCGGCGAGCAGGAGAGACACATAGCGCGGGACGCGACGCGGAGCACGGGACATCTTCCGAAGCCGGTGAGAGGCAACGGTATGAATTTTACATTCTGGTAGAGTAGATTGTCTAGTTAATCTCTTAGGTGGATATGATGCATTATATTAAGATTTTGCTTCAACTATGGTGGTTCGTTTTGTATGCTACAACGATAATGTCCTGGAAACCTTTTGTGGGGTAGATGTTTGGAACTGCTGTCATTGTATGCCGAATTTGTCTTTATTAGTTATCTTTGCATTCTGGCAATAGCCGAGATGGATATTGTTGGTATTCTGGCAATTGTCTGAAGTTGTTACCGCTGCATTCTGGCCATGAGAAGAATGTTTGTGTTGGGTGTTTTTTTTTTATGTATGCATTGTAGATATTGGGTGTTGATCTGCGTTGAATGTGTTAATGACTGCGTTTTAACTTCTGGCAATCATTTATGGGGCGTTTTTATTTACATACATCAGCATTATTTTATTGGGCATTTGTTATGTACAGTGGGAATTATTATTGGGCATTTTTGCCACTGTGATAATGTGCATTTTTGCAACTGTCCTTGGGCATTTTTTCCATGGTGATATTGGGCATTTTTGCAACGGTTATTGGGCGATTTTGCAACTGTTAGATTGGGCGTTTAGTATGCACAATGGGCAACTATTCTATTGGGCGTTTTATTTATTATTGGGTTGCGTTTTGAGCGCGTTCTCTTCCAGACCGAGCATCAATACCTTTCGGTTTTTTTTCTCTATTGGTTCTGCGTTTAATAATCTTGATACCTGTTCTGAGCATTATTAATAATCTTGCTGCGTTTAATAATCTTGATGCTTGTTATAACTGCAACGCTGAATCAGTTGCATTATTAATGACTTGCTGGTTGCGTTTTGGGGTGCGCTTTATTACTGTCAAGGCGTTTGGTTGTGTTTTGGTTTGCGTTTGGTAGTTATTGGGCATTTCTTTTTGGACAGTGGGCAGATGTGTACAGTGGCGTTTCTTTTTTTATACAGTGATGATTTTGGGGACTGTGGGCGATCTCTTTGTTTACAGTGGTTATTTCGGATGTGGGCACTTCATGTATAATATGTCGTCCCTCATTTGAATGTCTGTCATTTCGTTTTTATTTAACCGGCAATTCATTTTTCATGAACAGGCATTTCGTTTTTAATAAATAGGCAATTCGTTTTACTGCACAGGCAACTTGAATTTAACCCTGAAGCAATCTCTGTCCATGTTATAAATCTTAATGGGCAACCCAGATTGTTGTTTTCTGTCTAAACTTAGATTTTCATTTAAATGATTGTCCGAAATTTTGGTTTATGTAATGATACAGTGGTGTTTTGTTTACTAGGCATGTTAGATTGTTGCTGAATGCGCCCTATTGTTTTCGATGACCACCATTAAATGCAAGTCGATACTGCCAACACAAAATGAATTATGAATTTGTTGTAGTAATAATGTTTATGGAACGTTTGTTGTCACTCGACAGGGTTATTAAACTTCAATGACAATATCAATTCAAATTGAAACGAATTATTAAACTGCCGTAGTCATGAAACGTTTTGTTATTGGGTTCTCTTTCGGCCACACAATGATATGCATATATTCTCGGGAGTTAGCGCATGCACTGGGCTCGTGTTGATTTATGTTTTAAATGGTGCGTGACATGTGGACTCAGAATAGGACATTTGTGATAAGGATGAGTGTTAGTTAATACCTGTTCACTCACACCACTCCTTTCGGTAATAATCGTCAAATTGCAATGTAAATGTCATTTAATTTGAAACGGTGATGATGCTGTTAGACAACAATGTTGACAGATGTTAATCGAATGCCAATGATGATGTTAAATCGCTTAGTCATATTGGTGAGGTCACTGTAAGGTAGAATATTAAATTTCTGTTGCATGATTGGCATACATTTTTTGTATTATTGGTTGTTTTTTTTGCACGATTGGTATTGATAAAAAGTAAGTTCCTGTTGCATGATGTTAATATTAAATTTCTGTTGTATGATTGGTATATATTTTACTGCCTTACCCATCGTTGCCTTTTAAAATAATTGATTGCTAATGATACCGATAGTATGTAGTTTGGATGTTCTATATATATCTCTTTTTATAGTAGTTATTTTTAATGTTGGCGTTTTAAAGTATGGATAATTCTGTAGCATGTTCATTAATATTGTTATATTTTTGCCTGGTCCTTTTGAATATTGTTATGGCTAGATATGGACGTTCCCACTTACGATGTCATTTTAAAACCTGATGATAATGTTATTTAAATGTAGGTGTTTTAAACATGATGTCTTTTTCTTTAAAACATGATGATATTGTCAATTAATGTAGGTGTTTTTAACATGATGTCAATTTTAAACATGATAAAGGTAGGTGTTTTTAAACATGATGTCTTTTTAAAACATGATGATATTATTAATTTTTAAATATGATGATAATTATAAATGTGATGTTATTACAAATATGAGGTTAAACATGAGGTTATTTACTGCAATAATAATGAAATTTTTTATCATAAGTAAACATCGAAGTGTGAGCTACTCATGTTCGTCTGAAGGTTCTATTTTGTTCGGTCATTGTCGGAGTCCTTCAGACATGCGCGTCCGTAGAGTTAGTGGTTGTCTTAGGTCGTTGTTGCACTTGGACGAGATCATACTTTTGCGGTTGCTTGTGTTGGGCGGGATATAGACACCTTCTGTAGCCTTAGCATATATGTCTGTGTGTATTTTCTGTGGAAAGGATCCAGTGCCGTATCAAGAGTCTCGGGCCCTTTAAAGGTAGGGTTCCACTCTTGCGACACACCTGACGGAGGTTACTAGTTTCTGCCCGAGCAGTCGGCCAGGAGCCTGTCTAATCTTCTTTCGAGAAGACATAAGACTAAAAGCCCTGCTTTTCTGTGTAGAAATAGTAAAATCTACTGATGGATCCTTCCTTCTGTGACTGTACTGTACTTAACACCTGGTGTCATTTTCTGCTTACAGCTGCTAGTTGTACGCCTTATGTCTAGGGGCATTCTTTTTCGCTTGTTGTCGCTGTGATGTGTCGAGGTCATCTTGTTGTGTTCGCATTGCTTGCGTCTTGTCCTAGGTCGGGTTACTAGTTTCTGCCTGAGCAGTCGGCTAGGAGCCTGTCTAATCTTCTTTCGGGAAGACATAAGACTAAACGCCCTGCTTTCCTGTGTAGAAATAGTAACCCTAATACCATGGACTCTTCCCTCTGTGTTCTTAATGTGCGCCCCCAGGATGACTTATTGTTGTGTTGTGCACCTTGCGCCTATGGTCGTATATTGTTGCAGATACTCGTTGTGTGCCTTCAGTCTTCTTGTTCTTAACATCATGGTTGCGTCTTTTTGGTTTGTGCGTGGCGTCGTACAGTTAAGTGTGTTGTTACTTCTCCACGCGCGCACCCACCTCACACACAAAAAAAAAAATTGCACCGGTTTTCAGAGTTGTTGTCGGAACGAGGAGGATCATTACAAGTAGTTACTCACTGACATGTCAATTACTTAGATATTGAGAGTTTTCCTTATCTCGGGATGTGCACATAAAACTAGCATTACATCCTTGATTTCACATATAGTTGATTCGTGCAAATTATTATAAGAGAGCACGTTTCTAGAATTTTCATTGGTACAAGATAATACAACATATTCCATGATAATTTTAGACGTCACACTTGGACCAGATCTGCCATCAATTAGGCAACAATGAGCTATTTTATCCATTATTTTTACTCAAATATTGAAAGGAGTTTTTTTTACATGGTTCATAAAGTTATTTATGCCTATCTAATTTACAGTTGAATCCTTTTCTTTCGAATCTTCAAATAGATTGGATATGGTGGAAACGTTACCTTCCATAAAATTCTTAAGATGGTTCTAATGTTCAGGGATGACAACCATGTCCAAAAGGGTAGAATCAAATTTAATATTATCCAATTGGTTAAGGATATTTTATTTATAAGAGGGAAGAGGATAAGTTACTCCTTGAGCATTTGAAGTTCTGACAGTTGGTGTATCATAATTTGGAGAAGATGAGCTTGGGGAAGAAGAAGTGCGGGGAAGATAAAATTTTCTCTTGGTAGTATAAGGTTTGTTCCTGGTATTGACTACCATAAAATCCTCTGGTTGATACTAATCGAAAACAAGGATCATGGTATCAAGCTGTTTGGAAAAGATCTTATCTCTAGCATTTCTTTTAACTTTACAGGTGTTTTCATCATGATTTTTTCACAAAAGTTACACCAACTGTGAGTCATATTGGCCTTCGGTTCACAAGTTATTCAATTGGTATTTATAAAAGGAAATAAGAAAGAAGAAGAATCCCCGGGGGAAGTGGAAGAATAAATTCCCTTTGATTTGTATGTTATCATCCTATTATTAATATCTTGCATGAGTTGTAGAATAGAAGACATGTTTGTTTTCCTAACCAAGTCCCCTTCAGGAAGACTAGTCCTTTCAATTTTATCTTCGTATTCTAAGGAAGTATTAAGGTCGAAACAAATATTGTCAATATCCTTTTCTTCAAGTATATGATGATAAGGAGAAGGCAAAACATTATAATAATGCATGAACGCAACTTGATTTTGAGGATGAATTAGTTTGGGAATTTTATTTTATAGCTTGGTGAAGTGAAGGCTAAAAGACTTAATGGTTTCACCATATTTATAGGAAATGTTATTTTACTCCATTAACTAATCAACTGGACTCTTGGGCTTTCCATAAGTGGACTTAAACTAATAGACGAATTCTTCCCAAGTTGAAAGGACTTTAGGTGGGAGATCAAAAAAATCAGCAGCAGCTTTCCCTTCAAGAGAATTGACAAATAAACACATGCAAGTATCGTTATCATTAGCCCCTATATTATGAAAAGTGTTATAAAATGATACCATGTCTTCATTTCTGGTAACAGTACCATTTCGTGAGAACCTAGGTAAGTGATCTTTGAATTTTGGTAATGGTTGGATGGCTGGTGTGAGATTCAAGAGGGAAGACATGTGCTAGGGATGGTTGTAGCATCTTCCTCAAATTGGAAAAGAATATATTTCTTGATGACCTTGGAAGGATTGGTAGTGTATTGAATAGGGATTTGATGACTATAGATAATACCAATAACAGATGAAGCAGAAGGTTGCACAGAGGACGAACCTTTGGTGCCACTACCACTACCCGAGGAAACCTTATTGAAGGTGAAAGGTATGGGTGATGAAGATGGACTAGATGAATCCGATAATGTTATCCTAAGATCACTTGTGTTTGTAAAACAAACTTTCTCCTCCCTATTTTAGAAATAGGAGTAACTTTAGGGGATAATCCTCTTCTTCTTTGAGAAATACGAGAATTATAGGACATGAAACAAACAAGATTAAAACAGGTAAGAGGAAATGTTATTGTTGATTTTTGGGATGCCTTTTCTTGGATTCCCAACATTCATGAATATTTATTTCCCTTTCAATTACATCCCAAGGGAGTTTAAGTTCAACATGAGTACTAGTAGTTTCTTAAATAATGTTGCATAAATTCAATGTAATGTTGGTTTGGTCATGAAGACCGTTTCCAATATTGGGTTGTCTTGTAATATCTATTGTCATGGAAAAAATTAGTCAAAGAGTATTCAAACAAAACATAAAAATAAAATATAATCATGATACAATCAACCATAGAGATATGGAAAATCTCCCTAGTATGGTCTCCAAATAAATGTTGAGGAAAAAAATCGAAAAACCCTTCGACTGTAAATCACATACAATTTACATTACAACCCCAAATATCAGCTGCTAGAAAAAATTGAGGTTGAAATCCTAGTGTGAACATGGTGAGCATCAAACCCACATAAAATTCAATTTGACAGAATTCCCTCATTGGTAAACAACAAGCGAGCCACGTTTCTATGAGTCGAATCCATTTTCCCATTGTTTGGTTAAAACACTAAACAATACTTTGAATATGGGTTCATATTATTTACTTTCTCACATTATCAGATGGGAAAAACAAGGTTTGGGACTTCCAAATATGCATAGGTCTCAATGTATGGCTGCAAGCAAAGCCAAAACGTTTACTTCCCAGAATGACCGTAAGATAATACGCATGGCTCCATCACCTTTTTAAAATGTGTCAAGGATAATATGAAAGGGTTGCGAGAATTCGAAAGTGTGGATATGCAGTCAGGATACAACAAAATGATCATGAAATTGACTATTGTTTATCTTTAATGGAGGAAACCCTGAAAAATAATGATACAACATCACTAAAAATGAGCAGAGTTACCCACAATCATTTTCCAATAGCCATAACATGACAATATGACCTTTTTAAACAAGTGCCATACAACAAAAAAATTCAATTAGAATATAATGGAGAATCACAATTTTATTTGAAACACTGAAATACCAACAGGAAGAAACACACATCAAAATGTGAGTCACAGTGCCAGAATGCCCACAATGAATACATTGTAAACTTTTGAAAATAAATGCGTTCCACATGAAAACTCTAAGATCCAACCAGATAATGTTATCAAACAAGAGAGTAGTCCATCAATGAACAGGTAAAATAGCATACCTGTTAGAAGAACACTCTAAAATTAACAGAGCACAATTTATTTTGCCAACGGCCGAGCACAATGGAGGCGCTACCATCCAGAGCAATCACAACAAGCGTGAATTGAATAATGAAGTTGGTTGCTTCAAGGTAGGGTAATAAAGACATGTGGTAAATGCACATCACTTCTCCTCTTTCCACATTAAATTCCATCAACCACATCCAACTATGGAGCACACTTAGCATCCAAGACTTGTTCCATCAATAACCTCAACCATCGATTCATCCAAAATAACATATCATTTCCATGTTCAAACTTGAGAGCGCTTTCTATCATTTATTTTATCAAGGGGTCTCGCCTATATAGTATTATTTAATATATATATATATATATATATATGTAATAATGCATTTCAAATTATTTGTAAACATGAACTTTCTGTTGTGTTTTTTTAGGCGTCAACAGGTTTGAGAGTCTGAGGCATGTGAAAGAAAGGTCTAGGTCTAGGTATTTCCATGCCTTGTCATGTCTAAGTCTTTCCATGTCTAGGCCTTACCATGTATATGAGCATGACAGGGAGAGAGAGGGAGACAAACAAGGGGGGTAGAGAGGGAGAGTGGGAGTGAGATAGAGAGGTGGGTAGAGAGAGAGAGAGATAGTGGGAGAGACAGAGGAATGTCAAAGAACATATAGCTTATAAGAGCTTGTCCATGCTCTTAGTAACATGCACGCATTCCTATAGCATGTTCATGCTATTAAGACCATGTGAATTATATTAGGAACAGGTGCACATTTCTATAGCACGTACGTGATCTTAAGAATGTCTTCACGTTCTTTTGAATTCAATTTTTCGGGTGGGATTGACAATGTGTATGCTAAATTGGTTGCCTCAAATTTAGGTTCTAGACAACAAACCTAGTGGTTCGATATGTAAATTGATAAAAACCTCCATTTTTGTGAATACCTCTTTATATATTTTTCTTTGAAGTTATTTTTCTATGGGTTAAATAATTCAATTGTTGATGAAACTACAAATATAGATAGAGTCAGCTATGTAGATATGTTATTTCCGCTATCTGGATAGATCCATCTTAACCCTGGATCTATTAAGAACAGAGGGGGAGTCAATATTTCGAGTTGAAAACCTTTTTTAGAGTTAAAAACTTGAGGAAAGGTTAAAAGTTTGCACCTCTAGAGATTTGATCCCTCTCAATTCTTCATTGATATGTGGTTAAGATGTATCTATGCTGGTGATACTATATACGTGTTTTCATTATTGTGTTGATTGGTTAATTGAGTTGACTTGTTGTTTATATGTATTTTTTTTAATTATATATGTTTTAATGTTTTATTTTATTTTACTATTAATTTGTTATTTAGTTTAATTTTTTTATTATTTTAATGTGTTATGTTACATGGACATATTTCCCATAGTGAATTGTAGAGAGCGAGTGCCTTTCTGTGCAATAACGTTTTGTCATCTTAACCATTTATTCAATGATTTATATCTCGCGCTAGAGGAGATTGATATCTATGATATAAAAAAAAGAAATTATTTTGATCATGTTAATACCCTGATAGCCTTCACGAACAAAATACATTGCAATTTCAATGATATGTTGACTTTGATAACTTAAAAAATATATAAAAAGAATATTATAAATTTCCAAAAATACACCGCACAAGAACAACAAGTTCTCTAAAAGTGTATAAGTTTTTGGAACAAAGTTTCATCATTAAAGTACTCAACATCTGCCCCAAAAGAAATTTGTACCTTATATTTTGTTGGAAAAATAAGATACCATTATTAGAAAAAATCAATTTTGACATAGTTATTCACAATTTCTATGAATAAAAGTTGTGTATTTGAAAATGTAATTCAATTTTAGAGGTTTCATATTCTTACACCATGTTCAAATTCATTGTAAAACTACCTTGAATAATCCCTCCAAGATAACAGATTATTGTTTTTCCAGGTTTGGGTTGCCACTAACACATCATGAGAGACCATAATTAGCTTGCATTCTAGATTTTTTTCCTATATAATTGTCGAAACACATAGTTTGCTAGATTTTGACAGATGGAAGTATGTCAATAAAATGATTCATATCTAGACTATTCTTTGGGGTATTGTCAATCCTACAAATACGCCATCAGAAAAAATTATATCTTAAATGGATCAAGTGGTAGCTCGAAGTTCATGGTTGATAAAGAGCACAATCTATGAAATTTCAGAGTCGGTAGAAATGTTGATGAAGACCACACCATACAGAGATCGAAGTTCCAAAAATATTTTTTTGTGATTTCAATATTGTTACTTGTAATGTAAGCATTAAGAGAGGGTATTAGAATTAATGTTTACTTTAGAGTTCATTTGAGTTTGTTAGATGGTTAATATATTCCCTCACGAGTTTGTTGTATTTTTGAGGAAAAACTTCATGTATAAATATGTGATTGATTCAATAATTAAAAAAGAGAAAGATTTTGTATGTGCAATATGGTTCTCCAAATTTCTAGGTTGTGATTAAACTAGGCATGACGATACGCAGTTGGGTTCCATACTGTTGTCCTTATATGTAGTAAGAAAGATTGTGCAACCTCATGTTAATTTTCAATCACGTTCAATTTACTACTTCAATCCACACAAACTCTTCACTTTCCTAGGATTAAACCGATTACATATCTTTCTACTAAGGTAACCTTATGATTCCTATAAAATGTTAAACTTCCTCTCATCATGGATCAGGTACATATTGTCCTGGATGTTATACATGATTTCAATTAACCCAAAGATTCTTTGTATTTTGTCCCATTCTTTTACATATTGAACTAGATCTTATACACAAACATGATTGCAATTCACAATGGTTAACAAACTATGAATGAGGAATCATTCAAAATTACTTCAACATATTCCAAATTACATTAATATTTAAGTTGAATTCATTTGTAGAATGAATGATTTTTTTCCAACTGAGAATTTCTCATTATATTATAAATATGATTGTGTACATGTACTAGAACTTGTCCAAAAATTTCCAAAAAAAAATTATGTTCTAGCCATCCCTCAAACTGAGCTATGATTGTGCAGAATCTACTATCTCAAGTTTAAAAAAAATGGAATATACCCAAAAATTCCCTGCCCAACACATAAGGAGTATATACCTCTACCACAATGAGCTATTTGCATTGAATCAATATAGATCTACTCCATCTTCGAAAATGTACTAAAATATATTTAAACATCTAGTAGGTCCTTCATTTCCTTCTTCCCACTGGGTAAAGTAAATTTTTCCTATTTGTTCCTTAAGTGATTTCTTTGATAACCTATTTTCCTCCTTGTTGAATTCTCGATAAGTATGTGAGAAATTGATAGCTCTAAAAAGTGTGCTTAGCTCTCTGATTTTATACTTCCAGTAGTATAAATAAATAACTTGAAGTCTTCATTTTCCTTTTCACCAGTCTGTAATGATTTTAGAATCTCTGATTACTTTTAGATATGTGATATGAACTTTAGTATCCTCCACAAGAGTTTCCCAAACTCTAGGTAACTCTTCCCTAGTGTTGGTACCAAGTCCACTATTGAATTTCCATTTATAAAATCTGTTTCCATTGATCTTTATCAACCCCCCTGCTCCAATTTGGAGTCCTTTTGATGAAGCAGTTCCATCTAACCAACCCACTGTTGTCTCCTCTAGGATAGGAGTATGATAAATGTGATTAGCATGCAAAGTATGGGTTGTTGAAAGTCTATTAAAAATCCCCAATTTATAATAAACCATTGATATGATGGAAGGGCTCCTAGAATAGAAAATAGCCTTATTGCGTTCCAACCAAATATGACAACTAAGTAGAGCTGGTAGGGTAGAAAAATCATGGGCCTTGGAAAACCATTTATAATAACAATCCTTTACAGAACTTCCATGCCAATCAAATCTCAACTTTAAAAATCCTGATATCAATAGCCATAATTGCTTTGTAAAATGACAATGGATCAATAAATGGCTAACATTCTTAGGCCCTTTGGTACAAAATATACAATAACTAGGCCCTTACAAACCCTTGGAAACTAAGTTATCCCATGTAAGTATCTTATTTTCCAGTGATAACCATGTAAAGAGTTTTATTTTTAGAGCTATATTCCAATTCCAAATGGTCTTTTTCCATCCTCGTATAGACTTCTTCCATTCAATCAAAGCTAAGGCTCTATAAAAAAAATTATAGTAAGTACACGAGACTTATCTCCTCCATTCCATTTAAGATCATCCTCCCTGTCCTGAAGCTAGATACCTGATCCAGATAATGCACTGCAGTAACAGTCCCATTCTACTACTAAATCTCCTGAGAGCGCTAGCTCTCCACTACCTTTCCAATATGAGTCAAAATTTCTTGTCCGAGAGCCACCTTTGGCCTAAGAGAGAAAGGATATTTTTCTCTGATTTAAGGAAACTATAATATCGGGTGAAAGTAGATAGGAACATCCCAAACCAAGGACCAATTCTCTACCTATTGAAATCACTTGACCAGATCCCAGGATCCAACTCAACCAATGGGTAATGATTGGTAAGTATTTTAGGAGATTTTTCCAGTCATGTGAAGAAACATACATAAATGTAGAGGTCAACCTTAACTAGGTTGCGAGTGAGACATAAGGTATATATTTATCTTTTATGACTGAATGGCATATTCCTTCCTTCGTTCATACTCTCTACAGAGTGTTTGCCACCAAATCTTTATTAAAAATAAATAAATTCCTCAGACCCCAACCACCAAACTTCTTTGGTTTAGCTATAACCTCCCAACTACATAGATGATATCGATTTTTTTTGCTGCATCCAGACCATAAAAATGAGAATATTAACTGGTGGATCTTATTTAGATCAGAAGTTGGAATCGCTGCAAAAGTCATAAAATCAATCGGTTGACATTCCAGGAATGCTTTTATTAGGACAAAATGCCCTCAAAGAGTAAGCGACATGTTGCACCAATGATCAATACCCCTCTCGAACTTGGTAATTATCCACCTCCATTCCTTTGTTTGATAGCTCAGTGGTTTCAGATAGTAGCCCAAATATTGAAGAACATAATTGAGATCCATAAAAGTTTAAGGGAATATCTCTTTGAATTGCTCTAATAGGTCCCCATGAAATCTAGAGTAATTAAAAGTATATTTAGTTAAATTAATATCCAATGTCAAAGTTATAACGAAGACCGTTAGGAGGCCCGCGATATCCTACCATTCATGAAGTGAGGCTCCCAACATAATTAGCACATCATTAATGAAAACAAGATGTATGATTTTAAAAATTCTAGAGACCTTCACTCCCGACAGTTTCCCTGCTTCCTGTTGGTTTTTAAGGAATATATTGAGTCCTTCCATCAAAAGAATAAATAACAAGGGCAATAGTGGGAACCCTTGTCTCAGGCCTCTGCCTCGCTAGAAAAATGAAGAAGGCTCACAATTTATCATGACTGCATAAGTAGCACTTATTACATAACTCATTAACCAATTGGTAACCATCGATCCAAAGCCTGATTGAATTAAGATCAATCTTAAGAAATCCCAATTGATGCAGTCATAAGCCTTCTTTAAGTGGAGTTTCAAAATAAGTTCCTTTAAATTTTTCTTCTCAATATTGTGTAAGCATTCTTGAGCTATCCCTGTGGCATATAGTATCTGTCTCCCTTGCAAAAAACCCAATTGTTCTCTCGACAAGGATCGAGAGAGAAAACAATTATCCTATTTTCCAAGATCTTTGCTATAATTTTATAGAATAGGTTACAAAGTTTTGTAGGTATATACTCGCCAAAGGTCGATGGCTTATTAAATTTTGGTATTAGAACTAGGAAAGTCGAGTTTAAGATTTAATCACTTCACCCCTTTTCCTAGATTCCTCCACCACCTCTAGTAAATCTTCCCCTAACAACTCAAAAAAAAGTAGGAAGAAATCAATAGTCCAGGCATCTAGTCCTCGGCTTTGATCCTTTGAAAATTATTTAAGATCCTTCCATAATTCCTCCTTTGAGAATGGTCTTTCCAGTAGTAATGAGTCCTCGTGTGTTACTATACGATGGAATAGGCTAGCTAAATGTACCTGAACGCTAATGCGAGGGCCAAAATACTCTTCTAATACTTTGAAATAATTAGCTTCTGCATTTTTTGTAGTCTCTTATCCCGATTACTCCTGTCCATGCTCGTCCTGTATTTCCCGAATCTATTTTCTATTTCTTCTATAGTTAGCGAAATGATGAAATAATTTAGTATTTTGATCGCTGCTCTTTTTCCAAGTTTCTCGACTGTGTTGTCTCCACCTTTCCTCTTCTACCAAAAGGAGTTTGCTTCTCTCTTTTTCTAATGTTTTGTTTTTTCCTTTGACTTCCCAACAACTCAAAATAGTGGAGCTATTATGATAAAATCCCTGCAGATTCTCTTCCATTTTTTCAAGTTTCAAAATTGACTAGGCTCTGGGATGTAATGCCCAGATCTTAACTTGATTCTTCAAAAAAATTAATTTTTAGACTAGGCTCCTCTGTATCCTAGTCTCTTGTAAAAATATTTGATCCTTTGAGACTCCATGAACTATGCACGAGAAAGCATATTCTTTCAACCACATGAGGCTTAAATTGAATGGATAAGCTTTAGAGTGACAATTACCATGGGTAGGCTACCCATGATCGATATATGCCAATTGTTCTCAAGAAATCAACCATGACAAAAACCATGTCCAGTCTTTTCATAATACTATATGATCCCAATTTGTCTTTTATCCAGGAGGGCACTACAACATTAGGTAAGATATCCACGAGTCCATTGTCCATTAAAAATTATTTGAAATAACCGACCAGCTGATCTGAATGAGTAGAATCCCCACAAATCTCACCTTCTCTCAAAGTAAAATTAAAATCCCCAGCAACTATCATATTTTTAAGAGAAAGTAACCCCCTATCCTTCACTTTTCCCCAGAAAGCCTTTATGTCAGTACAAGGCCCATAGACATTTAGAAAATATATTTGTTGCTTTAAATCTAAACTTGTACCTGTCAAGAGTAAACCACCACAACAAATGTAAGATGTAAGATTAAATTTGGATGGGTCCCAAGAAACCAACACACCCCCATAATTTCCAACTAAACTCATTGCATAGGTATACCAATCGATTTGTAATGAAGTTAGGAAATATCTGGCCCTCAATTCGTCCACCAAGGTTTCTTGCACAAAAATAATATATGGATTTGTTATGTAAAGAAGTCTACACAAGGAGGAAGTTTTCAGGGGTCCCCCTACCCCTCTGACATTTAGGGAGAGCAGTATCGTGGATTTTCCCTTGCTAGGGATTTCATGCCTCTAAGCACCCCAATATGAGAAATAGTGGAAAAACAAATCTTTGAAGTTTGAGGTAAAGTCACAACTTTCTTGCGATCACTGTAGTTTTTATAGGTGAAATTACACAGCCCAAACCCCTCGACCAGGAAAATCCTTTTCTAGAAGTCACTCCAATCCAGTCCCGTAAGTTAGACTCACCACTAGACTGCTGCCTAATAATAGCATCCCTCCCCTGGTAAGTGGGATTAGGGATAGGAGAGTGAGTTTCTTTAAAATCAGGGACCAAGGCATCTAGGATAGCTCTAAGGGAGCTTTATCCAAGCTCAAACTCTCTAAAACCTGGTAACATAGGGATATCCTCCAATGTATCAATGGAACTATCCATAACAACCCAGTCTTTCGACTCTACTACAGACGCCTAACCGCTACCCACAAACAATTCCCCCACGGAAAACTAAACGTTTCGGAAGAAACACAATGGTTCAAATCCCCACAAGTAGTCGTACTAAGAGGAAAGATACTTTTCCCCTCAGGATCCATTGGAGGCTCCAAATTCTGTGTGTTTAATTGAGAAAGGAGCCTCCCTCTGTCCTGAAATATGGTGGGATCTTTTAAAGAAGGGAAATCTTCCCGCTCCAAAATATTTAATGAAGCACATTCTCGCTTACTATCCTCACCCTCCTTTAAGGACCCATCCAAAGGGTCTCTTTCCCAAGAAGACAATGAAAAAAAGAGAAAAGGGAAAATAAATTTTAACTTACGGGTGAAATCACGGAGGTGGGTAACACTTTCATGACAATCTGATCTCCAAAATTATGAAAATTATTGATTCGCCCGAACTAATATTATTTTTCAGCTAAACAATGGAACATCAAATTGAACGGTACAATGACGGTACCCTTTACTTTTGGGTATAAGTTTAGTCGGACGAATTTTTCCACCCGACAATATGTTTTCGGCCGAAAGGTATTCAGGCCAAAAAAAAAAATCGTCTGAAAGAATATTTCGTCCGAAATATTTTTTCAGCCGAAAACATCTTTCAGCCTAAAAATTGTTTATATATAAACCACACATCATAATTGTAACATTTTTCTAATCTCTTTTCGATTGTGATAGTGAGTGAGTAATTGTGAGTGATTGTGATCTTGGCATGGACTTCGTGTTGGCGGGAGCTCCTGCGGGTAGTCGGGTTGCTGTCTTGGCAGGCGGTCGGGTGGGTCGAGCTTCAGGTAAGCCCAAAAAAATTTAATTTAATTTTTATTTTAACCGTAATTTATAATTTTTAAATTTAATTTATATGTGGTGCTTTTAATTTTTAATTTTACTTGTAATTTTTAGTTTTAATTGTAATTTTTAATTTTTAATTTTAATTTTAATTTTAATTTTAATTTATATGGCGACCCCTGTAGACAAGTCGTGGGCACGCCAATGACCTTGCCACAGGGCTAGGCGCCCGTGACCAAGTCAATGACCACTGGAATGTGACTTGGCCATGGGGGGGGCAACCCTATGGCCAAGCCATGGGCACGCCAATGGCTTGGCCATAGGGTTGGGCCCCTATGACCAAGTCATAGTACACTGCATTGTGACTTGGCTATGGGGGCCCAGCATTGTGGCCAAGCCATTGGCACGCCAAGGATGAATAGTGTGCTACTGTACACCATAGTAAATCAATTTAACAACAAAATTATTCAAATCTCATTGGGGTTTTGTTCTATCCTAAAACTAGGTAGAGAAGATAGGTGACCAAGGCCATTGTGTCTCTAACTTCCTTCTCTATCCTGTTGAGACTACCTCGAATGGAAAATGTGCATACTAAACCCAAATACAAATTCCCAACATTATCTCATAACCATGTAACACAAGACCTTTCACAATTTCCCGTCTCGTACAAAACCAAACAACAAACGCGTGATGGGAAGACACCAACACGTTTTTCATTTTTAAGCGTATTTGACTCATCATTCAAAAAAAATTGAAATGTCAAAAATGTTTTCAAATCTTGATATCACCTATCCAAATTAATTGTTCCTTGTATATTAGCAGTTTTCCACTTAATCTGATTAATTTGAAATGTTTCAATTAATTTCTTAATTTATTATTAATCTACAGTTAGTTGAACTAAATCATTTAAAAATAGATATAGATATGAGTAACTATTTCATCAGTTTGTGTAATTGTTTGATGAACTTGTGATTAGTTTGTGTAATTGTTCAAAATATTACATTCTGATTACAAAAGTGTTATAAAATTCAGTGCATAAATGTGTTATATAGTTTGCTACAGATAGAAGAAATCTTCATGTATAGAAATATTTTTTGTTCTTTCGGTTATATTCAAATATTATCCCACGAACATCATCTTAATATTTTTAATAAATTATATTTCTTGTAAATATAAATATATTCCTCTATTTCTTAAAATATAAATCTGCTCTTATATTTACAAATAAATCTGTAAATATAATATATATATACATAAAATGGAAAAATTTTAAAACATATATTTTTAAATTTTTTTTTTAATAAATTTAAAAATCAAATAGGAAGACAATTTAAAAATTACATGTTTATATGTTCAAATTATACGTGCACAAACAATAAATTTATAAACAATATGGAATTACTTGGAAATGGGAATTTGATATAGACATTAATAAATAATTTATAAACAATATGGATTTAGTTAATTTGATGTAGACATTTAACAATCAAATATTAAGTTTTTAAATTTGATATAGACATTTAACAATCAAATATTAAGAATATAGTAAGAATTTAAGTGATTAGTCTGTGCCTGATAAGTCAAGTCGCTCAGGAGCCGAATCTACTGTCTTTCACTCAAGTGTTAAAAACTTAGATTCAAATTCTCTGTTTTTCTGTGCATAGTGGTTGTGACTTGGCTGCGGGGGCCAGCCCTGTGGCAAATCCATGAGTATGCCCATGTCTTGGCCACATGGTTTTTCCCCCATGACCAAGTCACAGTCATTTCAAACTTTTTGTATTTCATAAAAATTTCAAACTGTCAAAGTTTTAATTTCAAACGTTCTTTATTTTATAAAAATTACAAATATTCAGGAATTCAATTTTTAAATTCATTTTTACATATGTAATATTATATTTTCATAAGTTATAAATATTATTTTACAGATTGTTGATTCTAGAATTCCTTGTTGTACATTACTGTCTATCTTATAATTTGTAAAGGAATATTTGTGAAATATACATACAATGGAAAATATTTAAAACATATATATGTAATTTTTTTAATAAATTTAAAAATAAAATAGGAAGACAATTTAAAAATTATTTGTTTATATGTTCAAATTATACACGCAAACAATAAATTTATAAACAATATGGATTTATAAACAATAAATTTTTAAACAATATGGAGTTACTTAAAAATGAGAATTTGATATATAGACATTAATAACTAATTTATAAACAATATGGATTTAGTTAATTTGATATAGACATTTAACAATCAAATATTAAGTTTTTAAATTTGATATAGACATTTAACAATCAAATATTAAGTTTTTAAATTTGATATAGACATTTAACAATCAAATATTAAGAATAGAGTAAGAATTTAAGTGATTAGTCTATTCCTGTGCTTGAGCAGTCGGCCAGGAGCAGAATCTACTATCTTTCACTCCGGTGTTAAAGACTTAGATTCAAATGCCATGTTTTTCTGTGCATAGATAATCTCTTATTAGAATTGGCTATGACTTGGCCATGGGGGCCTAGACCTATGGCCAAGCCCTGGGCACACCCACGACCTGGCCACATGGATGTCTCCACGCGGCCAACTCATAGTCATTTCAAATGTTTTTTATTTTATAAAAATTTCACAAAAATTTCAAACTGTTCCACTTTTTATTTCAAATGTTTTGTATTTTATAAAAATTTCAAATCTTTAGGAATTCAATTTATAAATACATTTTTACATATGTAATATTAGAGTATCATAAGTTTCCTACAAATTTTATCTTACACAATTTCTTATAATGCCTTGTTTACCGTTAAATTATATTAACTCTTTCATAAGTTATTTTGTTTTCAATCTTTTTGCAATTGATTCTACAAAACATTTGTTGTAGGTTTTTAATAATGTGAATCTAGATTATAAAATGTATGTAAAATACTTTGATAATATAAAATACTGGTTGTATGGTTTTAAGAATGCAAGTAGATTATAAATTTTATTCAAAATATCAAGGATATTGAAGGAGTCCTACACATAAAATGATGTCCTTATTAAGTCCCCGAGGTGTAGGAAAGTCGGTGACGGAGTGTGTTGTTAATCCACTCCGTGATGTTAAAGTCATCGGGTCGAAACCTATGGGGACAAAAAATCCAACCATGTTAAGGGTTGGTGTCGCTCAGGCCGAGTGCGATCCCCGGGTGATTTTGACGGCTTAGATGCCCCTGAGTCGTGGTTTCTCAAGCCACAGGTTAATCGCGTAGCCAACAGGTCCCGCACAAATTAACAAACNAGCCAACAGGTCCCGCACAAATTAACAAACAAAAAAAAAATGATGTCCTTATTAAATGAGATTCTCATATTATAAATAAAATCCATGGGATCCCTTGATCTATAACACCTTGAATACCATTGCACCACTTCTCAACAATTTAATGCATATGGTATGATTGTTGCGTGTTCAAGGATAAAATTCCCTCAATCCATTAGACACCTTGCATTTACGAATGCCAGTTTTCCCAAGGAGACAATACCTTTGATTGAAGGAGTCCTACACATGAAATGACGTCCTTATTAGATGAGATTCTCATATTATAAATAAAATCAATGAGATCCCTTGATCAATAACATCTTGAATACCATTGCACCACTTCTGAACAAGTGAATGCATATAGTATGTTTGTTGCGTGTACAATGATAAAATTCCCTCAATCCCTTAGACACCTTGCATTTACAAATGTCAATTTTCCTAAGGAGGCAATACCTTTGATTGTTGATGCAAGGAAAATAACATGGAATGTATTTCATCCAACCACACTACTTTGGGCATGGATGGCCCTATATTGGATTTGATTCCCAGATATATGCTCCCTTAGTTGAGGCCTCAAACAAAAATTTTATTCTAAAAATCCATGATTAACATGATTATGTAATTCACGCCAAGTTTTTTATTTTTATGTGTTCTTCATTTAATAACAAGAAAAAGAAATATTCCTTGCGAAGAGTCATTTATATTTGGACTATATTGACAAAACACATCTTGAAACCATCTAGTGAGACCTAATGATAAAGGGTATGTAAATCTCCCCCTATGCTTCACATGTCCTACATATTGTCACGAGTCTTCATCACATCTCTATGTAAGACATGAGTGACCTACTTGTGTAGATTTGGTTTTTCCCTTAAATTCATCCGATCAACATTTAATGTAATATGCTTGGATTTTTAGTCAGTAACTCATTGAATTTCACTGTTTTCAGTCTCTAGAACAACCAAATTCAGCACTCACTTTTGATATGGCTTCTGTTCCAAACCATTTACTCTTATCATAGTAAACTGCTAAAAAGGGAACTAGTCTCCCACTTTGGTGGTCTTTTGCAATTGTAGTGACCCTTTGAATAAAGGAATAATTATAATGAATATTTCATTTTGGATAATAAAGTCTAATATATAATTAAAACAGTTTACATACTGCAAAAAACCTTCACTGCTGACATGATCTTCTTACCATAGGAAACCACTCAATGGTTGGGAGAGAAACATGTTGGTTGGTCATTCACCATCCTAGACATAAAATAACCCAAATGTGAGTAGTTTTGATGGATTAACATATGGATCAAGTGAGACTAGTACCCAAATGACCTGGTACACCTAAAATTTAAAAATTATTGGTGCATTGTATTTGCCGAGAACTTGCAGATGTCAAACTTTATGAAGGCTTGATTCTCGAGGTGTGACAAGGCTACTAGGAAACCCAAAAACAATGATATCCATTATAAAACTATTACAAATAGAAACAGAATTTGAAACATAGGCCGTATATTCACTGAAGTCATTCCCTCAACCTCCAGAAAAGATACATTGAAACATAGATAGTATATTCACTGTTATAACATTATAATATGCTATAACATAATACTATAACATATAATTAAATTGTAATATGTTATAACATATTACAATGTAATATATCTTACATTGTAATATGTTATGACATATTACATTGTAACATGTTATGGAAAATAAGCATTAATATAACACATCAAGTAGAAAAAAAACAGTGAAACATAGATAGTATATTCATTGTAGTTATTCCCTCAACCTCGAGAATAGATACACCGAAATATGTAATAGTCGCTTCGCATTGATAGTGAAACTAATAAACAACATCAATATTTCCTGTCAAATAATCATTTACAAAGCTAGCAGAGATGTAATTTGAACTTACATCATCATTCTTGTGATTAGTTTCCTATACCTTAGATTGAAACTCTACACTCTTAAATATATTGTAATATTCACATAGTTCATACGGGTAAGATATGAAGCGGATTCCATTGATTTAGCTCTCTCTTAATCAAAGTAAGTAAAACCCATATGTGTTGGATAAGAGTATATACCCTTTGAAATACCCTTTTTAATGATCTATTACACTTTGTATCTACAGAAGCATTTAGTTGAAGATGAGATTATATTAACCTTTGGATAAGATACTAGTTGAAGATGGTGATGTATTACCCTTTGTATTTACACAAGCATTGGAATCACTCGACCAAGTCCTGGTTGTCCATGGGGTTTCTAACAGGATGGATCTACCCAAATGATTCAGAGGCCATTCTCAGCCCCCTGTATCAATGAGGTCACTGGAAGAAGGTCGGTAAGCATATAAACAACACTTTATAACCACATATAAATGAATGTTTGGCAGTGTCAAATCATCAAATCACATACGCTTAGTATATAAAAAGGTCCGTCATAAATATAATTCTAACAACTTGCAATCATATCCATGTGTAATATAGACCTGTTGATACTTAGTGCCATTTCTTTGTATATGGAATATTTCTTCCATCCAACCAAACATGGAATAAAGTTAATTGTTGATTTTCATGGACTTTGGTCCATACCTGTTGGATGCATGAAATCTGATTGCCCATATAGATAATTGCTACTCTGTTACCAGACTTTCACCCATGAATTATTGGTGGATTTACCAAGGTTATTTGTGCTAATATTAAGGAACCAAAATATATTTTAAATGGGCATGGGTAGTGGAGTTATGCATCACCCTTTTATAAGTGTGTCTAACATTAAGAACATTTCTATTAATTTTGTCTTATTTTTTTTTCTTTCTTCATATTTTTTGTTGGTCAATGTTGGAGATATTAACTCGTACTTGTCTTTTGCTTAACTTTTCATGAATTTTCAAAGGATAGATATTGAGGAGAGATGTCGACACAGGATTCTACAAACATTCCTCACAAACGCTCTAGGATCTCCCAAGAAAGAATAAGAGGAACTCCTTCTTTGACTGAGACTCCGAGTGATCAATAACAATCTCATCAGAGGAGATTTTCAAACGAGTCTGTGAATAGATCAACTACAGAATGTGCTCAAGCAATTTCTATGGATGGTACCTTTTTAGATAGTTTGCGCATAATACTCCTACACATGATAATGTAGGGAATACCTCAGGACAAGAGAACATTTCTAGTAATTTTCTTTGATTTTGTTTATTTTTGTTGTATTTTTGTGTATTTAAATTTATGTCAAGTTAAATGTTGTAATTATTTTCAAATGTGTGTGTATAAAATGAATTTATAGCAAGGGATGGAAATGAAAGAGAGAGTGGTTGTCACGAAGATTATAATGTTGGTGCAGAGGGTGAAGGTGGATTTAGGAGGTCGCATTATCAAGAAACAAAAGATTACATGCCTACATCCACCTATCCTTCGAATGTTGGTGATGAATTTACCTAGGAAGGGATTACTGAAGCAATGACCCTTGAGCGATGCGCAGGTGTTCAAAGGAGGTTGGAAAATTATTTGGTGCTTTTGGAACTCCCTCAGGAGATTAAGCAAAGCTTGCAAATTGTTTTGCAAAAATATTCAAGAAAATGGGAAATAAAAATTAAATTTTATAGTTCGTCAAATTTTATAGTTTCTTGTGAAATTTCACAATGAAATATTCAAGAAAATGTGAAATAAAAATTATAGTTTCTCACTTGTAATTTAAATTTTGTTTGATTTGGAAATATGGTTGAAAATAGTCAAAATAGGTCATCAAATTGTTATAAGTCCAACAATGAAAATATTTAAAACAAGTCATCAAATTTAATATAAGTAAGCGATCTTCATTGAAATTTATATTGATATTCATAAATACATGTAATTTCAATGCAAAATAAAAAAATTCTAGAATGTACATGTGCCACTTGTTTAAAAACATCGTAATGGTATTTCATATTTAATTATTCATTCATGATCGACTTTGGACATTTTCCATTTTCTAACTTTTATTATTTGTTTATTGAACTTCTATTAACTTTATGCGCATTGCACATACCAAATGAATATATTGACAAGTTGTAACATCTAACTGGTAGTCTTGAAAGTGAACATGAGTATCGGTTTGATGGGTTTCTTGAAAAAATATCCTTTCAATACAATGGATCGTCTTTCATATATAAAACCGTTATCATCAAAATCCTCTAATAGCTTCATCTTTTGTTCTATGCATCGCATCAAATAATATTTCACGTTTTTAGTGTTGTTTAAAGTTCCAAACATGGCAAATACATCTTCTGCAAATAATTGGATATATTGGACAACAAATAGTTCGTGTTAGATTATCACACAAGTACATCTACAAGTTATTTGAAAAAATTTAAACATAAAAATTACCTTCTCTGACAAGATCAAAAAATCAATCGCCATCAACTGACACTATAGTTTCATTTGATTCCATCTCCTCTGAGCTTTCAAGTGGAATTTTCCCTTTTACATTAAGTTCGGTATGTCTCCAATCTTCAACATATTCTTCATTTTCGTTTTAGCAAATACCTATGGATTTTGTGTCCTCTATGCAAATTGAACAAAAAAAAGACTCATTTCTTCTATCAAATGCAAACACATTTTGATAACGTTTTTCTTTAACTGGATGTATTTTTCGTGTCCTGAGTATTGTACTGGCGTCATATGAGATTGATCTATTTACATCTTGGATTCCAACATACCAAAAAAACTTGCACAAGACACGAACTTGTCAACTTGAAATCTTTCAAGAAAATGATTAAAGATTGAATATAAATTTTAACATGTTCAAATAAAAATATCTTATGTACATGTGTAACATTTGTATATAAACACACCTGCACACATCCTCTGATGGATTATATTCATGAATTAGTGCCATTTTTCACCATTCAACAACTTGTTCAGCATATTCAAATCGATCGGCATGAGAGTTCATCTGTTACCTTCAAAGTGCTCGTTTTACACATGCCCCTGCACCATCGTGCTCGCCTTTTCTATGACCAGTCTCAAAAAAATTCCAACAATGTTTAATGTTTGATTTTTTATGAAGACAACATAACCAATAGAATGATCGTGAAGACTTGAACTGACCCGCACACCCATCTAACCATATCCAATATCGATCAAATCTGATTTTTCATTCTTTAAATGAATCATAAAATTAATCAAAAGGATGTTGTACATAATGTGTGTCATGTGCTCGATCATCACTTATATAAAAGTGATATTATTTAATAACATGTTGATTTTCGTTGGTGTTTTCTATGTTATGAAAACCTTGTTGAGCATCTCTATATAGAACGTGGACAAATATCATGACTTGATCATAATGATAATATTCACAATGTTCATTTTGTGCAGTGAATGTGTAATTCTCTGCAAAATCAACTACAAACAAAATTGTCCCTGGTTGAAACACTTCACAAGATTGTTTGAATTATATGTCTTGCCATTGAGATCTATGTGAATGCTTGGTGTATTTATAAATTTCTTCCTCAAACTTCTTCAAAAAATCTATCACACGTATTTTATCTACCTTGAAATCAATCTTTTTGGAAATAACATTTGAAGAATGTGGAGCTGTGTTGTTGATATATTCATATCTCTTCCAATTGACTATTATATTAGAAAATGATTGATCATTAATATCAATATGATACTTTGAATGAAACAAACTTAGATTTCCACAACGATCACATTTCTTTCCACCAACACATTTGTTTTTGTAAATAAATCATCACCTTCTCTTTCACGTAGAATTTCACATATAAAAGCATGGAATGTGGAAGTAGGAGGTGAACTTGGCCATAAAGTTTAACAAAAATAAAAAAACGTGTCGTAATACAACTCAAATGTCACATGATAACGAAAACAACAAGTGTCACGAACTGTGATGGGTCTAACAAACCATGGTTTTTGTTGCACAAATGTATTGATGGAAATTTTAACTTCTTTGTGCTCTTCTTTGAACTTATTGAACAATTATATTTGTGTCATTGGAAATATATGTTTTGGATGTTCTTCATATTGTTTTATATGCTATTCTTCTTCGCAACACATCCCGTGTATGTGGTGAAACACGAGATACTGCCAACCAACAATTACGGGGCAATTCTTTAATATTTTCTGCAAGTTTGTCTTTGTAGTGTTGTCTAGAAATCATTGTCCAACAAGCCAATTCATCATTTGCATCTATTTGCAATCGAAATTTTCTATGTTTGTGCATTTTTTTTCTTGACATTCCCATCATTTTTGCCATGTGTCGTGTCAAACAATATTTTATATTGCTAGATGAAATAATTGTTGTTTGTATCACTCTATGTGCAACACTGACATTTTTTTTCAAGATTTTCCAAAAGATTTTAATACACTAGTTATATTGTCAAAGACATTATGTTTCACCTTTGTATCTTTTGTCGAATTTTGAATACCCATTAATGATGTAGCTTCTTTTAACTTTCTTGACTTTTTTAGACAAAGTAAAAGTTGAGCTTGTACTGTTACTAATTCATCTTTGAAAAAAGTGTGATACATATTCTTAGTTCGATATCTTATATAATGCTTAGATTTTTTCTTCCCAAATTTGTGAGTATCAACATTTTATAATATTTCATCATCAATGTTGAGCATATTTCAATTTAAATTTTATATTAAAAAACACAACCCGAACATAAATTCACTAAACTATATATACAAGTGTTCATCTTGTATTATCTAAATTTATGTACATACCTATAGGTGATTGATTCGTCTTCTGCTTCAATTTCGGTTTCAACGTCTTCTTCGACATTATGAGACAAATCTATTTATGTTTTTTTTTTAAATATCAAATTGCAATTACAATCAATTATATTAAACAATATTTTAAATTTGAATTCTATACTTTTAATATAGACAATATGTGCATGCATACCTGGTTGGACTTCTTCTTGTTGAAAATCTCTATTTACATTATCATCGTTTCTTTCTTCAATATTTGCACGTTCTCATTTCTTTCTCCAATAATGCTCTTTCCTTTGTTCATTATTGAGAGTATTATCTCGAGTGCGATCAAATTTTCTCTTGCGCAAACTTTTGTTTCCCATGACTTTTATAGTTATCTGTAAAAGATATGTTCAACAAAGTCTTCACCTTGAAAAAATACTCAACATTTATCTTTCAACATATAAATTGTTATTCCAATAAAAGCTTGATCAAACATCAATTACCTTATTCAACAAAAACTAAAAAGATGATTCAAAACTTTGTTTAGGTGCTCTATAAAACCATCAACCAAGCGATGAATTGTGTTAAATTTATTCAACCGAAAGCCTATTTATACGATTTGACGCGAAATGAAACAATATGAATTGTCTTTTCATTTTTTCTGACCGACAGAATTCACTCAAGCTTCTTTCAGCTGAAACAAGGTTTTTTTGGCCGAAAACCTTGTAAATCGTTTAGTTTTGACATTTTTCATTAGTGTTTATTCTTTCGGCCGAAATAATATCTTTTTGGCTGAAATATTCTTAAACCTAAAACATTATCTCTGGGTGCCAACTTCCGAGTAACCTCAAAAACTATAGAGAAATGACTTCTAGCAAATGAATCAACCTAAGGGGAGGATTCTCGAGTCAGCTTTCTTAATATAGAGGATTCAGACTCGTCCTCCTCCTCCTAACCCTGGCAGTGCCTTAAAATATGTCTCGTCTGGCGGCAAAATGAACAACAAAAGGGCACTTTGAGATAGTCAAGTCTTTGACTCAATATATGGCCCCACCATTCAATCTCTATCGACTCCAACAAACCTGCATGTAAACCTATCTCCAATAACACCTTACACAGATGCTTGTTAGGGGATTTTAAATCCTGGTCATCCACTGTAATAAATCTTCCCAACTCGTTGCCTATCACCTCTAAGCCTCTTGCGTTCCACAGTTGAAGAGGTAGACTAAGAAGCAACTGTAACGATCAGCCTCGTTACGACAACCATTCTAGAGATAGGTGCAATTTTTTTTTTTTTTTTTTTTGAAGTGTGTGTGTGTGTGTGTACAAGGAGACAACTACAGTCTACTCGATTCTACGCCGCCACCTGATGACGATGCGACGCAACTAGGATG
>SNQJ01S0029606.1:103649-154956 GCA_010110895.2 Picea sitchensis | reverse complement strand
GTCATATTCCCCCTTCACCGACTCTCCCCCTTTCATTAATTTCCTTATCCATTTATTTATTATCTTCTCCCCTTATATTTAATATCTTATCCCTTTATATTTAATATCTCATCCCTTTATATTTAATATCTCATCCCTTTATTAATATCTTATCCCTTTATTAATATCTTATCCCTTCCCGTGTAYGTAAGTCTTTAACAAATTAAACTTATTAACCCCTTTAATTCTTTACTCAATTAATTAATAAGTCAATTAATAATTAATTAATCATTGACAGATATGAACAAGTAATTAATAATAATTAATTAGTTAATATTATTTAAGAAATAATTATCGTTTAGCTAACATTTTAGGACAGTCAGATTATCAAATTAATTATAATTTAATAATCCTATACATCTATTTAAGCAGGGTCATTACATTGCGCTTCACAATTTCATCCAATAACCCTAATAGGGTGCTAATTGCAGAACTCTTGTCTCCAAGGACAAGTTGTTATGAAAATGAATGCCACTTTCTACTTATTTATTCAAAATTTAACCTAAAATTAATTTCAGTTCATAATTATTGGGCCTTGGCCAGTTTTTTACACAAATTAAATCTAGACAAAATAAAATTAATTTTCATCTAAGAATCACTCTAGGGGTGATGTCATTCCCCTCTAGGGTGACATTGAGCACCAAGTATGGAACATTGGGCATGGAAGCTGAAACGTTGGGCCTCCAAAGGCCTGAAACCATACCCACATGTACCAATGCCCCATAAATTCCTTCCAAAATGACAAGACCAACTCTGAATGATGTCTAGGATATCCATGATGATGTCCAGGGCCCTCAAGGGATAACTTCCATGTGGGAATAGCAAGGTCCCTTGGGTCTAGGTTTTCCAGGGTGCCTCCAAAGGCAACGCCCTTCTTTCTCCCGGTGCAAGTTTTTCAATCTCTTATTACCCTTGGCTGGGGTTTCAACATTGATCCGTGGGATTTAAGTCCCCATGAAGGTTCGATTTAATAATTCCCTCATGTGTACATTTCCATCGGTCAAGGTCCCGCAACAACAACAAGTACGCCCTCTAGGGGGTTCACAAGTCACAAGGATCATAGCATGTAAAGAAAATCCAATAATTAAATTACCTAAACATGTGCATCAAAACCCCCTTAACCTAGACAAATGCTCAAAGACATTATGTAATTTGACAAGTTAGGTTTGGAGAAGGTATTAGGGTGTCCTATTGGGCTAACCTCTCTTAATTTTGGGTGTTTCCCAGGTGGGATATAGTCTAAGTCATGTAAGTGTATGAGGTGGCATGGGGTAAATATTTGGGCATGGGGTGCATGTAGTGATAGGGAAATGTAAAGTCTTACCTGTGAGTTTTTTTGTAGAGGGTGAGATGCACCTTGTCATAAATGAAATTTTTTCCTATCACATTCATTTCCTTTTACTCTTAGCTTTATTTCTTTTGATGTTTTAGTCTTGTGCTTCAAGGAAATAGTTGAGGTCCACTGTCCCGACTTGATGACTAGAGGTAACAATGTTATCCAAAAACAATTAACGGAAATGAGAACGCATGCTTGTGATGAGACCCCCTTTTTCTTGGTTATGCCACCAAGAGCGACTACCCTGGCTTGGTGACCATATAGGTTGTGATACCACTACATGCTCATGGTTATAATAGGTTGGCTCGTGATGAGACCTTCTATCCATCAAATAGTACCTTAAGTTTTTATGGGTCCCATTTTCTTATTGAGAAGATTTTCACTTCTTTCTCGGGGATCCCTGGGCGAAGCATCTCAAAGGTTTCAACATTGTCTTTTAACTCTTTCCAACTAATTTTACCCTATGGGCCTTTATCCCCTTCTTCCCATGAGGTAAGGTACAACCCTTCCTAGTGTATCCAATCCCAATTCCAAAACAAGGATAAAGGACATGAAAGGAATAAATATGGAAGGTGGTAAGTATGGAGGGAATGAATGATGACTTTTCACAGATCCACCTAGTAGAAACCCATCGTAAAGGGAAATCAACTTACTAGGGCACCATGTCACCTTTCCAGGTATGAACGAGGCAAAGCGAATAATTTCCAAGCAAACGTCATGAAATTGAAGAAGGATTCAATACACCATATTCAAGTGCTTCAAAAATTAGAGTGATACATACCATGATACCCAGACACATTACCTCATGGATCAAGACTCACCGCTACTTTCAGACCAAGCCAGTGTAATGGATACTGCTGTTGGTGATGTGTGGAATGCACTGAAGAAAAGAGGGCCCCTCCAAATCCATGCTTAAGTTGTCTGGCTCTCGATACTCCATTTCTAAGACTTATGGGCCTCAAGAAACGATGTCCTTATTTATCCCTAGGCTAGGGGATAACAATGACTATACAAGAATGACTACAATGTATTTTCTCAAGAAGAAATCAAAGGCATTTAGAAATTTCAAAATATTCAAGGAGTTGGTTGAAAACGAAATGGATTCGAGAATTAAGTTCTTAATATCAGACAATGGAGGTGTGTTAATCTCAAAAGAGTTCATGAAATTCTGTGAAGAGAATGGAGTAAAGGGGTAGTTCTAAATAGCTAGGACACCTCAAAAAAATGGATCCATTGAAAGGAAGAACATAACTGTAACAAAAATGACCAGAACCAGGTTGAAGGATTCAAAATTGAGCAATGTCATTTAGGTAAAAGAAGTGCACAAAACCATTCATATCTTGAAAAAAGGAATGATCATAAGTAACAATGACAAGACACCATATCAGTTATGGAAGGGAACACCAGAAAACATCAAACATTTTATAGTATTTGGAAGCAAGTGATACATAAAAAGAGAAGACGACAGAGATGGAAAAATTGATTCTTGAGTTGATAAAGTCATATTAGAGGTTAATCAAATAAAATCAACGCATACTAATGTTACAATATAATACTCAACAAAATACTGGAAAGTATAAATGTAAAAATTGATGAAGCAGTTGTACCAAAGATCAAAGAAGAAAGGAAAAATCCAAATGAACAAAAAAGAGAAGAATAGCTAAAAGAAGGAGAGCTAGAAGAATAAGAAGAAAAACAACAACAAGAATAATAACAACCAGAAGAATAACAAGAAGAAAATGGCTAGCATTAATTTATGATGCCCTCCAAGAAACCTAGCTGTTAGGTTCAGAAGAATCATCCACCAGAACACATTATTGGAGACAAAAATGCAGGAATAAAAACCAGAGGAAGTAAAAATCTACACACACCAGAGAAGAGACACATTGCACTATTATCCACAGTTGAACCAAACATCTTTGATGAAGCTAGTAATGATTAACATTAGGTTAAATCTATGGAATAATAACTTAATCAAATAGAGAAGAATGAAACATGGGAACTAGTTCCAAGATCAAAAAACAAAAATGTAATTGGTACAAAATGGGTGTTCAAAAATAAACTAAACGAAGATGGACATGTAACCAAAAATAAATCAAGATCAATATGCAAAGGATACACTAAAGTTTAAGGAGTAGTTTTTGAAGAAAAAATTTCCGCTATTTCCAGAATGGAAACAATCAGTCTGATCTTGGCCTATGCATGTTCCAAGAGAATCAAGGTATATCAGATGGATGTAAAATCAAAATTTTTAAATGGTGAATTAGAAGAAGAATTATATATCGAACAACAATAAGTGTTCCTACTGTTAGAAAGAGAATATTATGTTTTCATATTGAATAAATCTTTGTATGGAATAAAGCAAGCCCCTAGAGCCTGATATTCAATATTGGACATGTATTTGTAGGAGCAAGGATTCCAAAAGGGTAATGCAGATAATGATATATATGTAAAGATTGATAGGAACATCATACTTATCATTGGAGTATATGTGGATGAAATTATCTTTGGATGTGATGATGACATGATGATGGAAGAAGTAATAGCGAAGAAAACTTCTATTTGGGTGATTTTTTGGTATCCTAGTTAAGTAAGAAGCAATAGTCATTATTATTGTCTACAACATAAGAATAATACATTGCAGCAACAACATGTTGTACTCAATTTCTTTGGATGAAGAAAAAATTGCAAGATATACAAGTAAATTATGATGAGCCCATTTCAATATTCTCTAACAAAGTGTTATCAGTGTCTCCAAGAATCCAGTGATGCATTCCAAGGCCAAACATATTCTGATAAATTGTCACTTTATGTGGGAACATGTTATAGAAAAGAATATCAAGTCAGAGTATATTGGAACAAAGGAACATATTACAAACATCTTCACTAAACCTCTCCCAAGAGAGACATTTGAGTATCTTCGACAAAAACTTGGAATAGTTTATGCTCCTCAGTGATCTACACATTTTTCACTTAGAATACAAGGGAAGAGAAATCATCTGTGCATATAAGATAAAGGAATATTAATATAAATGATTTTATATATTTCAATAGTCTACTTCATCAAGAAGCGCCAATGGACAAAAGCATCGGAAGGGAGAAATTTTAGAAGCATATTGACAGGGGGAGTTACCCTTTTCCTTTGATTTCAAAGGGGGAGAAAGAACAAAATCATGTATATAGTGGGAGCATTGGTCACAGGGGGAACATGAGTGTTTCCATCAATGAAAAAGGGGGAGATTTTTGGAAAATTGATTGTCATTGATGTCAACTTTAGAGGAAGCCTAGAATCCTCTAGAAGTAATGGGTATAATCTAATAATTATCCAAAGTGGTCCCATTATGGAATAACTTTAGGCATGGCCCTCACAGGAAGACAGTTTGAAAAAGTATACAAGAAACCTCGAGCTGTGGTCACGAGGCCCAAAATTGACTGAGGAAAATGAGGTTGAAGAACATAACAAGTACATACAAAACCCTCATAGATGGATAGTCCTCGTCATGATGTTTCCAACGGTATAAGGTGGTATGTCATGTAGTTCCTCGCGATTGAGGAGATATGAGGTCATGAATTTTGAAGCCCCGAAGAATGGTTAAGAATCCCCTAAAAATTTGCAACAAGAAGTTACAAGTCATTAATTAAAGGGTAAAATAGTTATAACAATAAAGTACATGTCGGCCCTAAAGTGAAGAAAATAAGTCACTTGGAAAAGTATAAATACACCTCAATAAGCCTCTCATTGCTACAAACAAGTTGAATGTGTATATATCTTTCAAGTGTCATATTTTGGTAAACCATTTCATAGCGTATCTGAGAAAGAAAATCTGAGGAAGAAAGAAGTGGGAAAGTCTCAAAGTTGTCGAGAAGGAAGGGTTTTAGGAAACCTTAACTTAGATGACCTCCATAGGTCAGGATACTGGTTTCCCATGAGGCAACCCCTTGGGTTGTTTAGTGTCTATCACGCGAGGCCACACATGATATCTGGAATCTGTCCAATCAGGCTAAAACAGATATGAATAAGGATTCTTAGTTCATGTTGCAACAAGGTATGGTGATACATTAGGGTTGCTACAAGTTCTGATATGGTATGTATCAATTGTTTCTTCATGATTAAAGGCATGCATTTCTTTTCTTGTTTGAGGCTTGTATCATGGATGGTATGGCACGTTCTTAAGGCATGTCTTGGAGACCCCTTTTTGGTATATGGTTACATATGGTTGAGGCTCATGTCTTGGTGATTTTGAAACATGCTTGCGACATATCCTTGGTACTTAGTCTATGGATATTATGGTTCATTGTTAGAGGAACATATTTGTGATGATTGGAACATGTGTGAGGCATATAGTTGGTTTATGATATTGGTTTTTATGGTTAATAATTGAGGCATATTTTTTAGACATTGGCACATTTTAGATACTTGGAATATGGTATGGTACAAGTTCTGATACATGGTTGATGTACATGGTATGGTACATGGTTGATGTACATGGTATGGTATAGGTTATGGTACATGGTTTATGTACATGGTTGACGCATGATCTGGTTACAAGTTGATGTCATAGTGACAATGACAGGTTGATGTATCAATGAAAATGGCATTTATAGGTTGATCAGTGGTAGTGACACTTTGAGTCTACACTTATATTTCAAGGAGGTAGGGTGGGGAAAGGAAAGGGAGTTGTAGATTCCTTTCAGTTGGTGCCAGAGAACTCAAGGAGTTGGATATTCCTTCAGGTTGGAGCATGTAAACTAGGGGGTTGGAGCCTCCTTCCAATTGTAGATGGAGAATTCAGGGAGTTGTATCTTCCTTTAGGTTGGAGCATGTAAACATGGGGTTGGAGCCTTCTTCCAATTGGTGATGGAGAATTTGGAAGTTGGTTCTTCCTATGAATTTGATCTTTGACATATAATAAACCATTATGTGGTTTTATCCCTTGGGTTTCCATGTAAATTATGGTGTACTGTGTATTCGTGGCTATTTTTTATGCACTGTTGATTTATACAGCTCGTGATATATTGATAATATACTGCTGACAAATTTAAATATTACATTGTCTGATTAAAAGTGATAAAATATTGCATAATATTGATTCATCCCCCTCTCATTATTCCAACAATCATAGGATGCTACTTCAAATCTCTTGTGAGGATTTGAGCCTTCTCATAGGATTCATTAAAATCAATGATTCCTTTTCATAAAATGAACAAATCCATTGTTTTAGGAAGAGTACACACACACCACTCACACACAATTGTAGGTGAAGGTTTATATGTCACAGAGATGATAGTAATGTTGATGGAACCTCATATTGAATTCTTAGATGGATTCACCTATATTCATGGTCATTTCATTGAGTTCCTGGTGCATTTAGTGCAAACAATAATCTTCACCATAAACATTTTCAAATATATTTTTAAATTAGGCCAATTCTTAATGGTGCCAATGAAGACATCATACTGGATTGAAAAATTTCCTTTGAAAGTGAAAGGAAATTGTCCACAAATCACATCGTCATGAACAATATTAGGTAGACATAAAGTGCATTCATATTTCTTAATATTCTCAAACACTATCGTATTCCCTTCACTATCAAATTTCGACAAAATTTTGACTACCTTTAATGGAAGGCCATGAAGACACCCTTGTAGGTCCAATGCAATGTTGGCCTCCCACAAAGGGATTTGGGGTAGAGCCATAAGAGATACATATAGAAATAAAATAGGTCTCTACACAAGGAATATTTCTATCAACCCTCCTTCTAGTGCCAAAATTGTTGACACGGATGAATTTCCCTATGCAATCAGTAGGGGTTCTCCTTGGTGAAGAGTCCCAATTAAAATTCACATTGTTTGGTATAGGTAACCCATCTAGATTCTAAACTGGAAACCATTATTGATTTGGGGTTTTACTAGTGGCAGTGTCCACTATTTAAAGTTTTCTAAAATGTAATAAATGAAATGTAGCCACTCTAATATGAAAAATATAGAATGATGCCCGAGATAACCTAATATAAAAAGAGATATAAACATAGCACTAGATATAGCACTTATTTTATACTGAACGAAAATTTACTACATAAAAAAGAACATGAATATAAGTAACCAAATGCATATAAGAAAAGTATAAAAATAACCAACCAATTACAATACCATGCTTATGGCTATACACAAACATTTTGAGAAAAAAAAAGAGCAATACACATTAATTGTATATAAGAATAGTATACACTATAAAATAACATCCTTAAAAAAATACCAAATATCAACACAGTAGTAGAAGAATTTCTATACATCAAGGTTTTAGAATCAAAATTTGTCAGGTTGAATATTTGATCAAGGGGAATTTGAATGGAAATGGGTCTGATTTCTAAAGGGGGGCATGATCAAGGAATAATGGTATCTTCTTTTTGGAACCAACTTGGAAAGGAAATCAAGGTATATTTTAATTTATCTGTGAAATTCTAACTGGCAAAGCAAGAGATGCCCAATTTTACAATGGGGGTAAATTAAATTAACCATGTGAATACTCTATTTTTTTATTTTTTTTGGAAGGGTTTGGTGAAATTCTAACTGGCAAAGCAAGAGATGCCCAATTTTACAATGGGGGTAAATTAAATTAACCATGTGAATACTCTATTTTTTTATTTTTTTTGGAAGGGTTTGATTTATATATTGAGGCTTTTGAAATTTTATATAGAAGAGGATCTTGAGAAAGAGATCGATTCATAAATCAAGTCCTTTTTTTCAAATCAAATTAATCATTTTAATTCATTCAGATGATGGAATGGATAATTCCCTCTTAAATTTACCAAAAAAAAATGAAAAAGTGAAAGGGGTTCGATTGGGTTAAATGATTTTTATTAGTTGATGAAGGTCAAATGAATTGGGACTGAGATTTTTTTTTATGGATTCCTAACTTCTTGAACTTGTAACTCTCTCGTAGGGCATCCTATTATGGAACCTTTTTTTGTAGGTTGAAGAGGACAGATCGATCTTTCAAATGAGTGGTTTCACAAACCATTTCAACACTACATGTATTTTAGAAACCATGAAGTTCAAACTACCCTATTTACGGGAAATCACAAACTAGCATTTTCATACCTAAGGTCTCATAATATGATTCTGAAACTTGCGTTGATTTTTTAATCATTGAAACATATATGCAATCCTTTTTGGAGGTCAAAATGATATTTTGACAAGGGCCTCAAATTTGTGTGCATAGGAGTTTCTTAATGAAAGTCCAAGTCCTATTTGGAATTGTTTTACTGAAAGTAAGTTATATTTTCTCATATATAAAATATGTTATATAGTCTTTCAATGCATTGAGATATGTTAGTAGGATTCATAAGCATGTTATATATTTTAATCCAAGAAAAGTTTCCATTGGTCTTCAATTTACTTCAAAATCAACACTAAGAGAAAGTGTTGATTATGATGCAAATTGACTGGAAGATGGAAAATAATACAGAGAAAATTCAAACCCCTAGACATAGTTGCATATCACTTTTTAACCAAGTTAGAGCCAATCAAATACAAAAGGTACAAGGGCATTCTAAATTAGGATGTATGCAATGCAATGAATGCATGTAAATCAAACTTGTAAGGAAATCAATATAATAATGCAACCATCACAGAATATGTAATTGCGCAAGACAATAGAAGAATCAAACAAGCATTTAGTGAAAGCATTTGCAATTAGCAACATATCAGTATGATCAAGTTAAATTATAAAAACAAGGCAAAGGGGTAATGAAACTTACTTAACAAGTCTTGGTAAAATTTAAAATTAGGGATCCAAGATGGTTGACTAAGGGTGTTGTTGAGGCCTCAACAAGATTAAGGAAGAAATTCCTTCATTAATATTTCATACATATAACTATGAAAATAAATGTTTCTTTGAGTTCATGTATTTAATCTACCTCTTTATTAATATTTGATACATACAATTATGAAAGCCAATGCTTCTTTTAGTTCAAAGAGTTAACTCATATTCATAATGATGTGTATGATGTCTTCAAACTTTTTGTGATGATAAATTACAAGATATTCCTCTTTCTATCAATATATGAAACAAATGCAATGCTAATTCTCATAGTTTAGACTTAATGATACAAATACAAAATGAATTTTGCAATTAACAAGATCCTTACGTTAAGTACAACATCAAAATCCTCATGGATCCCAAATGTCCATATCCAAATTTTGTGCATCCCTTAACTTTAATATTGTATGAATCAATCTAGAAACATATTTCTTTTTGTTATTAGGAGCTGCATTATTATTCATCTTTATTGCCTCTTCTCTTGACTTTTGATTGTAATACCTATAATATTTTCCCTTCCTCTAAGATTGAAAGGAATTTTCTTGTCTTACTCCTATGACTCCTCAATGTGTATGAAAACAATTATATTATTGTTCATTCCTACATATGCATAGGATAAAGATAGGTGGCCATCATCACATCCACTAGGAGGAGCATGGTCCATTGTATATTTCTAGTAATTGTTGTAATCTATATGTTTATGCGAACTAAATCTATTACAATCACTATGAAGATTCAATCTATTTTTTTCTTTTCAAAAGTGTACAATAAAAGCAATGGTGATGTCAATGACACAATTAGTGGCGCAATAGATAAATCTATTAGTGATGTAGCAGGAAATATAATATCCTTCTTTAAATTGGTAGTTTTTGAAAGATTGTCAACCTTGCATTACAACAACTCTATTGTCAACGAAACAAAAAATATTGTATTCCCACAAAATAAATATGTTGAAAAAGACTTGAGACAATTACTTCATTTTTGATATTATTCTAGAATATTAGAATATCTTAGGGTGTGTTCAGAAGAGCTTGATCTTGGAGAAATATTATGTGTGAGTCTACAACAAACAAGTCTTGTAGTATTATGATGGAATGTGAATTTGATCATTATCTAGAGAAGATATGCATTCCTTTGAATCAATCAAGTTTTTATCGAGTTATACTCCCTCCATTCTGTAAGGAAAATAGATTTGTCAATAAAAAATTACAACTTGAACCTTATCTAAGAGAACCACAAATTTCAATTAAAAAAACAACTTTTTTAAGAGAGGAAATGGTTTTCCATCCATATGTATGTCATTTTTATGAAAAAAATGATACTCTATTAACATCTTTTAATCACATGACATCGTACCAATGTTATGACTTATTTGCAAATTGTATTTGATATTCAATATCCATGGTATCAACACCATTCTCACTATAATTAATATCTATCAAGGAGATCCAAATGAGTAGGCTTTTATTCACTACAATTAAATGATCTTTTTATGACAAGTTAAAGGATTGTATGTGAATATGAGGACTATTCACTTGCTCTTATTGTGCTATTGCTCTTAGCAATGATTTATTTTTCTATGAAATCTTGATAGTATCATCCACATTAGCTACTATGAACTCTCCTAGGACCACAATATAGAGTTGTTTTCCATCTTATTTCATGCAAAGCTTCCCATTCCCAAAACAAAAGCCATCCACAAATTGTTTTTTTCTAGAATATTGCTTTATTCTATTCACCAATCAACCATCTTAGAGGTGGAAAATCCAAAATTGGAAAGGCTGAAAAACAAAGCTCCTTTCATTCAATATATCATAAATCTTGCCACCATGAATTTAAAATAACACGATGCATAATTGTAATTCCAACTTTTTAAAAACAAATTTGGTTCATTAATTTCAGAATGTCCTAAGAGGATTTCATTCACAGGGTGCTACGTGATAAAATTATTTTGGTTGCTTACAATACATCAAGGTAAAAATGAGTATTTGGGTCAAATTATGTCCTTTATTGAATGCTTATTTCTATCTGGAAAGTGAAAATATAAGGAAGATTCACAACAATAAAAATCAAGAGACCACATTAACCCAATATCAAATTCCTTTTTTTGGTATACTATTAGGTTTTTTTTGCACAATAGGTTGATCCGGTGTTGTGATAACAATTCAAATTGGTATTGTAGGGCTTAATATGGATTGACCTTTGATGGAGAAATTTACAAAGTAGGTTGGGTTTTGAGAAAAAAATGATCCTAATACTATTAAAAAATATATATTGTAAAATTTAATACTTAATATGAAATGACATCACTAGAAAACAATGAACCCTAGTTTTTCCTATTCAATTCCTAATATTTGGCACCATGATGAAAAAATTGAATGCATTTATCTTGACATTTATATACTTAATAAATCAAAGGAAGATTGTCCCATTCAACTCCTAATATTTGGCACTATGATGGAAAATTTGAATACATTTATCCTGACATTTCTATAATTAATAAATTTAAAGAAAATTGAGAATTACAACATGCAATCACAAAATTAATAAATCTAAGGGAGATTGAGAATTACAACAAGCAATCCCAAAAATTGAAGGATGAAATAAAAAAGAATAAATGCTATACTAAGAACATTTTGATCCACCTTACCATTACAATATTTCACTCTCTCAATCTCTACCTTTCCTATTTTATAGGTTAAATCAATTTTTTTATCCCTATCAAAATATTCCCCAGTATATTTTAGGGTTATTTAATTTGGTAGAAGATTCACCAAAATATTTATCTATGTATACAAATATATTGAAAAACCATCCTTTGAAATTTCATATATATTATGTGCATTCACCCATTTATTATGATTTTAAACCTAGATCTAATTCTTAAAATTTTTCACTTGAGTGGAGAAGCCCAACCCTGTCATGGGTAAGTTGATTCTAGTAGTTCTTGTACAAGGAGGAAATAGTCATAGTAGTACTCTATAAGAGCAGGATCCACTTGTAGATATTGGTAAGGGACCCCATCATGGGTAATTTTATGTATGTCTCTCTCCTCCTTTTTATTTGTAAGTTTTTGTAACATCCCGCTCTTGCGCGCACTGAGCGAACTTATCCTTTGAGGACACTTGATTGCAAGCGATCCAAACTTTTATACTATTGGCCATTTGATTATGATTATGAGGCATTATGGATATGATGATATGTTATTTTTTTGTATTGACATAGACACGTGCTATTGACTGGGTTCTCCTAAGTGTGTAGGACTTTGGACCTCGAGGATGCAGAGCCATCAATGAAACCCCTTAGATTCTGGATCGAGTCAGGGAGTGGAATATTGGGGTTTGATTGTTGTGGATATGACATATGTACATCTGATTAGATGTTATGATGATTTCTTATTATTGATGACATGATTCGTTGATGATGCATGGTGACAATATCTTGCCGACCAGACTCACATGTCGAGTAGAGGTGTCATGCACGACAACCGGATAATTTGAGGGAGAGGTGTGGACAACAGCCCTACCACAACCTACTAGCACTCCCGTCGTGGATCGAACTATAGGTTAACTATTACCTAGTTCGAGAAGACCCATGATGTCATGAGGGCCGACTGCGATAGTCACTCACGATGATTCTAAGGGGCGCACAATAAGGCAGGGGCCTTATTCCTTAGAGGCCCTTAATCTCCCACAAGATCACCTGGCGAAGTATTGACTCCAGGGGTTTTTGATGTCTACCAAGTTAGTCAAGAGGCGAGTGGCACCCTTGGAGCACGTAGTGCGTTCTGAAGGGCACGTCACGCAAGGAAAATGGAAAAAGGCGAGTGGCACCCTTGGAGCACGTAGTGCGTCTTGAAGGGCATGTCGCGTAATGAAAACAGAAAGAGGCGAGTGGCACCCTTGGAGCATGTAGTGCGTCCTGAAGGGCACGTCACACAATGAAAACAGAAAGAGGTGTGTGTCACCCTTGGAGCACCTAGTGTGTCCTGAAGGGCACGCCGTGTTTTTAACTGATAAGTGAATAAACCTAGACGACCTTAGAACTAATGATGTGTTAAATAAGATTTAAAAACAATTTTTCCCTAATAAAAATGTCGCCCAACCTAGTGAAATTAAAAATATAGGTCTAAGTGACACGTGTGGTCAAAAATAATAATCAGAATTAAACATGTGATGAGAAGGGGGTAAGAAATTCAATTAATTTATTAAAATCAAATTACTTTGGGGGATTAAGATTTTAAAAGGGAAATGATTGTTTTTTTTCATATGTTAATTAAATTTTATTAATTAAAAATAAAAAGGGGTAAAAGGTGGTTTTCTACACTTGTTAATTTGAGTTTTAGATAAAAAGGGAAAAGAGAGAAACTTAAAAGAAATAAGAATAATTAAATAAATAATGAATTTAATTTATGGTGCAACTAGGGGGATGAATGACATGTGTATGGGGGAGGTTTTATGCTAATTAAAATAATAAAAAAGAAATTAAATGAGAATTTAGGAAATAAATCACTTAAAACATCTATAAAAAGGATGGAGGAGGAGTATGGATCAGATCTTTATGCATAACCTTACACTGCAGAATATTTGTCTTGACTGACTTATCTTGTGGGAGTTGTGATACACAACTTGAGTAACGAGTGGTATCTCGACCTTGCAAGGCGAGATGGGTGCCAATTGTTCTCTGGTATAGTGTGTGTGGCCCCTTTGTGGCTCGGGGCACTTAGGGGGAAGAAGAGTACCGCTAGCATTGGTTGGGAGGTACCGGTGAGGTCACATCGGTCAACAAGTGGAAGCTGGACTGAGTGCGCATGGGACAAAAACTACTGAGCAATCACGTTTGGCTAAGGTATGCCGGTTTAATTGTTACATGCAATGAGTTTAGATTTACTCATGTTAGTTATCTGTTCTTGTTTAAGATTTCATTTCCATGCACTGTCTTGCCCCTACTTCCTGGCGGTATTTAAATCCCCTTGCTTGTTGTTTTCTGATGGATTTTCTTTGGCAAACCCAACTTCTTCTTTCAGTAACTTATCTGTGTGGGATTTATTGATTATTATCAAGAGTTTTTTCTTTGTCTTCTGCCCTTATCCCTAGGTCATCAGTCCATGCCTAAGAAGTTGGCGAGGAGCTGAATTGACAATCGTCACTTCGGTGTTTATAGACCTATAGATTCTAATGCCCTACTTTTCTATGTGTGAATGATGAGCGAAGGATAATTTTTTCCTAACGACCTACCCTTACTTATCTCTACATTGATTGATTCATGGTTGAACGATTGGTCTTGTGCTTTCTTGTGATTGATTTCCTCTGCGTTTTGGTTGGTAAAACTTTGTGTTTTGATTGATGATTCCCAACACCTTGACCGGTAAATCTCAGCGTTTAAATATGTTAATGTATGAGCTTATTTATAGTGTGTCTACGAATCTACTGTGTCTGCGATTGAATGTTTGTTGAAAACGTTTAATTTATATATTTAATGTGATTATACATGTTGTTTGAACTGCAATTTTGTGTTGTTTTTACTGCCTTTGATGCCCCTTGGTGCTGCGTTTCGATGGCTTTTTCTCCACCATTTCGTTCTTTCTTGCACAACGATTCCATCTTTCCATTGCACAACTATTTTGTCCTTCTTGCACGGTGATTTCGTCCCTCTTACACAGAGATTTTCGTAACCTTTATACAACGTTTTTACTGAGCAAACTATTGCCTGATTGACTGCAAGTTACCATTTTATTTGTCTGCAATTGATTTGATTTGATTAATGTTTTATCGATTGATATTAAATAGCATCTAAATTGATTGGAATTGCTTAGTGAGTTACTTACCATAGCGAATCGTACATTTAATAAGACATCATTTCATTAACTCTGCGTTCATTAGCATATAACTCTACGTTTCTTATATTAACTCTACATTTCATATACTTACTCTGCGTTTCATATTAACTCAGCATTTCATGTATTTATTAAACACCCAGTTATATGCAACGATTTTGATTTTAATGGTTAGCGATTGATTTTAAATGGATTGTGATTTAGATATATATATTGGCTGCGAATTTATACATATATTACTTGCGACTGCGTTTTTTTTTACCTTTGATAGCGACTTATATTAATGGTGATATTGTTATTCCTTGCTAAAGGACAACGCTTTTATAATTTTTAGACAACGAGTTCTTTTAACCTGAATGGCAACGAATTTATGTGTCAAATGACTGCGTTTGTTTTAGCAGTTAATGTCAGTGAATTTATACTATCAAATGAGAGCGAGAATTACTTGAAAGACTGTGTATTTTTTAGCCTTTAAATGTCAGCGATTTTATACATTGAATGACGACTGCAGCGAAATATTACTATATATATATTGAATGGACAACTAAATATTATTATACAACGATATCTCTTTTAGTTTTCATTTGTTAGACAACCATATCCTATAGGAATGGACAACGATTTCATTCGTCTAGACACCCGCAATATCATATTTAATATACAACAATATTTAATAAACAACGGTTTTTACATCTATATATATATATATATATCATAGCGTCTTACACAACAGTTACTACACATTTTTCTTGGAGTTATTACTCGGCTTTTAAACCACATTATGGTTCTAACTATTTTCGCCCCTTGCATGCTATCTCAACGCATTGGTAATAAGAAATTTTATTTGTGTGGTCAGTGGAATGTTTACCAGTGTTTTTAATTATGACAGACATTGCACCTTCTACATAGGCAACAAATTGTCCATAGCTTCAACAATAGTTTTTCATTTAGAGTTATTATAGACTTAATAGACATCGTTGTTGGTTGGTGGACAATGTATTGTGGCATGGCAACATTTTTATTTTTAATATTAATGAATGACAAACAACGATTTTCACCTCCATTGCTTTAATACCTTTAACAATTTGCAGTACATGGTATACAGCGTTTAAATAAAAGGGAGGCGGTTTCACTTTCGTTGTTAATTATATTTTAAGAGATGGCCTTCACTTTTATTTAAATGATGGCAGTCACCTTCATGGTTAATTAATTATAAATAAGGGAATTTACCTTCAAGGTCATTTATATTCATAAATGATGGCACTCATATTGTGCTAGAATCCAAACAAAATTGATGATGAACTTTAAGTTGTAAGCTATTTTAACTTGTACCATGTGACTTGGTTGTTTTTACCTTAAATTTCACCTTCAACGCTTTGTGTTGGGGCAACCCCCCTTGTCACTTGTGGAATGGTATGTTACCCCTTTTAATGTAATGCATCACTTGGGTGGTCACTAACCTTGGATTACCTTGTACGATGATGATTAGCTTAGTAAGTAAAGCCATTGTGCAAATGCACCCAAAAATTGTAGTATCAAGAGTGATAGTAATAGATGGAATGTGCGCACTGAGTTAAATAAATGACGCCTTTGCACCCGAGCTTAAATTAAAGCTTGTTGATTTGTGGTTTAGATTTTCTTGCACAGTCCATGTTGATAATGAGACAGATTAGAAGTTAGAGTTCTTGCGCGCATAATTTTAGCATAAGTGATGATAGTCCCTAAATGCCTCGCGCACCGCGAAACCATGATGTAAAGAATTATTAGAGGCTTTAGACTACTTGCGGGCATTAAATTGTTAAGTTGTGATTGATTTTCGGACCTTAGATCTTGCACAATGAATAAATTAACGATACTCTCGCGCCTCAACTCTAGGCGATGATTAATTTATGTTTGTGTTTAGTTTCCTTGCGCAACTTGTGTGTACAGTCATCACCTTACGCCTTCACTTATGTATTCATGTGATGGGTTAGCAACCCTTGCATGGATAATCAATACTAACGAATGAGGAATTAACAACTTCTCTGCGCCATGAAATTATTAACAATGATTGTAGTAGACTACAAACTGTTAGCGCAAAATGGAAAGTTTATGTTATTTGATGAGTTCTCCGAATGATTCCTCAGGCATGAGCGCCATGCTTATTGATGCTTTATTTTTCCTAATGCATCTTTTAAATAAAAAAAACAAAAACAAAAATTCCCTTGCGTTGTGTTGCATGTAGTCGTAACGACGAGGTTGTTACATATGGTATCAGAGAGGGGTTCAACCCTGCGACTATGGATGGCCATGATTTCCACTGCAGTAAACCTTTGAGTATTAACCTAGCGCTGACTAAAAAATTTAATGTGTCCATGTGATGATCTCGATGAGAGGACACCACAAAGGTTCGCAATGGGTGTCGTGGAAGGAGGTGTCACACCTCCAGACATGCCCACACCCTCGGAGTCTAACCCCGTAGGGGAGGAACAAGTCCTTGGGTTGGATTCAAGTTTTGTAAGGGATGATGATGGTTTGACAAGGTCCTTCCAGAGTTTGTCAGAGGCCTTGATTCACCATCTGTACTGAGTTGAGGCTAGGGTACCTGTACCAAGCCAGTATCGCAGCGCACCCAGCCAGTACTGTTAGTACCCACCGCGAACTCGAGAAGGTCAAATTTCCTGAGTTCTTTGGTGCCCCAGATGGTGCAACCTCCAAGGCATGGTTGGAGAATATGACAATGTGTTTTTCACTTCACGAATATACCTCCAACATGAAGGCCTGCATGGCGGTATTTCAACTAAAGAGGAGAGCTCTTGTATGGTGTAGGATGCTCCTACCGCAATTGAACATGGAAGTCGAATACGTGTCATGGGAACTGTTCGAGGAATGGTTCCAGGAGAGGAATAGAGCATCTGGATCAGTCGGACCCACTACCATGGGAGATTTGGGCAAGTCCCATCGGATTCATGCAGCAGTGAATAACCGCCAGGCAGAGCACCAGTCGACTTTGCTCGAGAAGTCAGGTACCATCGTTGACTGGACCCTTAGCATTTGATAGATCTAGGTGCTACCGAAATTTTTATTTCTGGTGCAGTGCTAAAAAAAATTAAGGTAAAGGAAGTTCAATAGGATGAGTTTATCCTTGTAGAAATGGCTTTGGTAGCCAAACAAAAGGTTGGAGGGAAGGTTACGGGCTGTAGCCTTAACCTGGGAGAGTTGTCACCAAGGCCAACCTATACGTCACGATCTTAGGATCTTATGACATCGTGATCGGTATGGATTGGTTGGAATCGCTTGAGGCAATACTCAAATGTAAGACGAAACGATTGAGCTTGGTCGATGATGAGGGACAAAGATGCGTGATTATATGTCGAAACCAGGGATTTTCCCTGAGGTTTATCTCTTCCTTGCAGCTACGAAAGAGCATGCACAAGGAATGTAATCTTTATGTGATCCTTGCGTTAAAAGAGAAGCAAGTAGTGGAATGTCTAGAACACCTTCCGGTGGTGAGAGAGTCTGCGGATGTATTTCCAAAGGAGTTACCTGAGATGTCGTCGGAGAGGGAATTGGAATTTACCATAGATCTAAAACCGGGGATTGAATTGATAGCAAGAACTCCTTATCGGATGTCGACTTCGGAGTTACAGGAGTTGGAAATGAAACTTAAGGAGTTGTTGGATCTAGGACTTATACGTCCTGGTGTGTCACTGTGGGGGTGTGCCTGTTATTTTCATACGAAAGAAGGATGGGTCGTGGAGACTCTGCATTGACTACCATCAATTGAACAAGGCCACAATAAAGAATCAATATCCGTTGCCAAGGATTGATGATCTGTTTGATCAGATGAAGGGTGCGATGGTATTTTAAAATATCGACTTGAGATCAGGGTATCACCAGTTACAGATCAAGGAGGATGACGATCCTAAGACCACCTTTAAGACGAGGTTTGGACATTACGAGTTTATTTTTTTACCGTTGGGACTGACGAACGCCTCGGGGGTATTTATGAGTTTGATGAACAGGGTTTTTCGCGAATACTTTGACAAGTTCATCCAAGTATTCATTGATGATATTTTGAATTAGTCTCGGAAGATGGAGTAACATGACGAGCACTTTCACTTGGTACTACAGTGTTTGCGAGAGAACAAATTGTATGGGAAGATGTCTAAATGCTCGTTTTATCAATCGAAGATTCACTACATGGGGTATGTCATCTCTGATGAAGGTATCTTCGTGGATCGATAAAAGGTTGAGTCTATTATGGAATGGCCTGTTTCAAGGGTTTAGTAAGATATTATGCACATTTCGTCGAGGATTTTTGAAGATAACAAATCCAATTAAGGAATTGTAGAAGAAGAACAAGAAGTTTGTTGGACTGAGAAATGCATGGAAGAATTTTGGAGGTTTAAGGAGCTATTGACAACAACACCTATAATAAAGGTTCCTAACATGGAAGCGGACTTCTGGGTATGCACTGACGCATCCAAAGAAGGCTTAGGCAGATTCTTGATGCAAGAAGATCGAGTGATTGCTTACATCTCAAGAAAGTTGAGAAGGAATCAGGAGAACTATGCGACACATGATTTGGAGTTGTTAGCCATTGTTTATGCCTTGAGAGTTTGGAGACACTACCTTATTGGACGTAAATTGAACTAAGAACGAACCACTGTGGACTACAACACATCTTTATGGTACCGAATTGAACGCACGGCAACGATGTTCGTCGAAATTTCTTGGTGAGTATGATTTTGAGATTACTTGCATAAAAGGAACAATGAACATAGCGACGAATGTGTTGAGTCTGAGGCCATGCATCTTTTTGGTGATTTCCTCTTCAGACGAATCTATGTGAAAATATTCTAACTTCACAGCGTGACGATGAATGGTACAAGGACGTCTAGTATTTTATCGGATAAACCACAAGGATGGTACTTTTGATGGGTCTTAAATCCCTTAACTCAACAGTATGATCCAAACCTATCACCGAGGCTCAATTAGACTCTGCAGCGTTTAAAATGGAATGGTTCTCCAAATCTTGCTTTCTGGCCAATTTATCAATGGGATTTTGTGTTTTCTTGTGAAGGCTCTTCCTTCAGTTAGGACTATTTTCTTATGTATTTTCTCTTGGGTGGGGCTGATATGAGATATGCAAGCCAGTATAAACCAACTTGAAAAATAACATAATTAAGTTTTAACTACTGAGGAATAGGTTAATCTTGGGATAACCCACTGCTCAACATGCATACAATTACTCTATACCACATGCCTAGTACTAATACATTAACCATATGAACATCCAATTACTGTATAAGAAGCTAACTATTAGAAAGAAAGCACATATGTAACAAGATAATGGCAAGAAAAATAATTCATCTACCATAACCAAGCATCACATAATCACACAACGATTTATCTTCATCATTAAAGCAAAGAACATCAAGACATTGCACCAGATAACTTGACAATAGAATTAATTTCTCTTACTCATTACTGCAACATTCATGAAACATGATAGGAAGTAGCTTTTCTACAAGTACAATCACATGCATCTGATGAAAATAACTTGTCTTTGGTCCAGAAGGACTTCTCAATTCATAGCAGTCTCAAAATAATTCTTAACAACCAAAAAGAAAGAGTTCTTACAACAACCATCGACCCTCTGCTAATTGGTTAGTGTCTTTATTTATAACATAAAGTTTTAACTGAAATTAAAGGCTAAGTGCAATTTAAACAAAACAAAAATTGCCACGTGGTACTATCTTCTAACAACTTTTTTAACAGTCGTCCTAAGATACTTCTTGGAAATAGTGACTTCTCTCGTATTCAGTCTAGCTAACAAATAGTTCTTCACATGTTTGGGCCCATGGAAATCTATTATGTTCCATCAGGGCCACATATATTCCCCTAATGTCTACTGCATGCGCCAAGTACTTTACTAAACTTGAGTTCAACTGTTGTAGCATGGTTCGGGACTTCACCGGATGTTCTGCGAATTGTCGCACTTTCCCTGGCCTCGCATCAGCTATCTTTGCCAACTCTTTGGTCCATAGCGCTTCTTGTTTGGTATGCATTTTGACCACATTACTCAGGTCGATGAAATTATTTGGGGTGCCAAACTCAGAGAGCCCGACATCTTTCATTATTTTGTTAATTTTATCCCAGTGCTTCCTGCACCTGGTCCATTGTTCTTGGATCTCTCAATATGGGTCCCGAGACATCTTAGCCTAGTACTCAATGGATCGCTTCATGCGATTAAGACCACTTTTGCCTAAATTATGAATTCCATGTTTTTCCTTATCTAGGCCTTGCTGGACTGCCTCGATGTACTTGAGTCTTTCTACTGCTTATTGCGCCCTTTCATACCATCGCTCCATCTCCTTGCATGTTGTGAGGGCCATGAGAGTGTCCTCTTGGAACTCATCTATGTTCTCGGTTAACAGGTGTATTTCCTTCTTGAACTCGTTGTAAACTCCTACGAACTCACCTCTCAGATACACACCGGTCTGTGTGGAGCCTGTATAGTATTTGGAAATATGGCGCAAGTGCTCGAGCTCTTTTAGGGCAGTGACTAGTTCCTTTTCATCCCTCCTGGCTCTATCCAAGGTGGCATCTGAGAGGGCCCTTCCTATGCTGACCAGTTCAGACTTCTGGGTGTTTGCTGTGTTGATCAAGTTCTCCTCTGTGGTAACTAAGATGGAGTGATCCAACGAGATCCTTCTTTTCTTTGCAGTCCTTTGAACAATGGCCTTTCTCTTTTGATCATAGGAGATCACATAGATATTTGCTACCTCGTCTACTGGCTTTGGTATTTGTTGATCGCCCCATGTTAGTTTGTTTCCCAAACTACCAGTGGTGTATATTTGTTCAAAATTGGACTCTCGAACTTCCTCGTTGTACCTTGTGGATCCGACTCCTACTTGTCGCTCATCGGGGATTTGAGTGTTGGGCAGAATGGACGTGTCAGGTATAGACTCGTTACTTACTTTCCCATCAACTGCAGAACTGTTGATTTCCTTTTGCGGGGATCCTTTCTTTGTCTCCTCCAGTTCGGGATCGTCATTCAGATCCACTCTGGTTTTCGATTCATTAGGTTATTTTGTTTCGAGGCCACTTTCCGCTTCTGTTTCCTTTTTTGAGACCTCATTGTATTGAACTTTGGGCTTAGGGGAGGAAACTTTCTCGGGACCCTTTTCCTCTTGGACACACACCGGGAAGTCATGAGATGGTTCCGGGATTTCAGCGTCGCTATATATATGTATAAGTTTTCTAAAGGGATTAGGCGCTCATGTTTCTATTGACACCCGACCTGCCTCTGTTTGATTTGTCCTATCCATAGGGGAATTGACCAGTGATTTTGTGGATCCAGTGTTGCCTAAACCGTCAGTATTCCCAAGTTTTGTGACTCGGGGCCGCTTGACTCCGTCAAGCTTCGTTCTTGGGTACCGGTTGGAATCACAAGCATTATGATAAGGTACGGATCATCTTGCATCCATTTCATTAGCAGATGGCTTTGCTGGTACAAAAGTTCACTCATCCCCTGTGTAGATTGAACTTAAGGGAAATCCTTGATTTGTACTGGGGATTCCTGATAAACTATCATTGCCTCGATGCCCTCTTGGGGATTGCCTATTTCTTTTCCCGATTCAGATGCTACAGTTCCTTCCTGGGTCCTGAGAATTTCTTGAGCTGTCTTCTCCAAAGACGTCGCTTGCTCTTCCCAACTCATAGCATTGAACCTAGTCATTCAAGGATCAACCCTCCTTGATGCCACTTCATCCCAATCTTGAGAGTTTTTGGTGAAAATTTCATCTTCGAACCGATCATGGGCATAAAGCCAACAAGATGATACTTGTGATGCATGTTGTAGGACCAGGCCATTGGGATCGTGTTTGCGAAATCGGTCGGTACAGAACCAAAATTCTAGTTGACTCAACCCTTCTTGCTTAGCATGCATGGTATCTTTGACCATGTAGAAGCCAATATGAAACCCATACGAAATTAAGGCCTACTTCTAGTCCTTTAATAAAGTGCCATTGTATCCTTGCAGGATGGTCTGGTAGCAAATTTCCCCTAACACTAGTCGATCGAGAACATATATGGGTAACAAATGGGGTGCCCCTGTGGCTCCAAAAACCTTGATGTAGGTTTCGAGCTCATCTAGATACCAGTGACCCACTTTGGATATAACCTTTTTTACTTCTTTTGAAAGCCTAGGGCACTCTTTCCTGAACAACAAAAAATAGATACGCGTAATAAACTGGTCACAGATAAGAACATAGAATTTTTTTGTACATGTTATCCCATAATATACTGAAGTATACATGGACTGGGAGCTTCAAGGAGTGCCAGTTTAAGTTCATTCCAGAGAAAACGTTCCTAGTGCAGATGATGTCTAACATATACGAGGCCATGTACAAGGAGGGGGTTTCCCCCTCTTTTGGCATCTAGGATTGTCTTATGCATGTGCTCAACTGTTTGGACATGATGGCACCCTAATTGAAACCCATGCCTGAAATGGCCACCGTATAATCTAGGGGAATCCAAGCCTTTGAAAACCAAGAGAAATCTTTCTCCCCATGAAACCTATAGAGAAAATCCATCAATTATATGTATGGTTCCCTTAGATTGGTCGTTGGGTACCAACTGACAGTCCGGTTCATGAATTTTTTTGTCTTCCCTCCACCGTGAAACCATGATTTTGCTAGTATCGTGTGATGCATTAAAACTCAGAATGAAATCAGTGCTCAACTTTTCTTATGAATCCTTGACCTTGTAGTAACTCTGAACCTCTGATAGAAACAAAACCCTGACGCATCCATAATTATCATCATTAATCAAACATTTATGTGCATCGGTGTGGTCAATGAGCCACTTTAGAAGCTCAATGCAAGGAGACAACGGAGTCTGGCTTGCCACCATGTGTAGATAAGCCCTATGGATGTTTGGGAGGACATCATCATCGATCTTCCTTGTATCAGGATCGTTGTGCGGGGTATACTCGAGGGGTTATTCTTTCTTGATCTTCTTAAACAATTCTTCCCAACATGGAAATGTTGTTTTGGTTCCAATGTTTGCCTCTGTGTCCTCGAAGGCCAGGGGTTGGATGAAGGACTTCTTGGTAGTTGTCTTAATCACAGGCACCGGTTTGGGGGCTAATTCTAATTGTCTTGCAGCTGTTGGGGAGGATCCCTCTCCTGCTTCTGGTTCTTGCAGATTTGGCGCTTTTGGGGATTTCCTGGTGGAGGGTTTCTTCGGAGGAATTGTTCCTGGAATTAAAACAACCTTTAAACATGTGTATAGAGCAGAGTTGGGTTGAGAACATAAAAATGAAGCATAAAACATCATGAGTGGATACATACCTATAATGTTTGCTAAGATAGTTGTCTAATACTCACTGAACTTTAGACAAATTCTCTATATCGTTAGCCCTGCTCCTCTGTTCGTTCTAAACTCTTTGTCGTGCAGAATAGGATCATACACAATGACCTCGACAAAATATAACAAGAGAGAATATATCCATCATATCAACCAATTAATACAAGTAATAAATGCAATTCAAAAATAAACTACTGTCGATTCTCCGAAATTAAATTGTAATTGGTCGACATCGGAGGTGTGGAGGCACATGCATTATATCAGAAATTTTAAACGATTTCTTTTGATTCGCGCACAGATTAGAAACTGATGTGGAATCCACAATTTTATTAACACCTTAAATGCCTCATACCTAGCGAATTTGAGGGTTAAAACATCGTATCACATCATGTCTTTCCAGCTTGGAGGCCGGGGATCGAGATTTTAAAATGTAAAATTAATGTGTATTTTATTTCATAACTCCCTTACACCGAAGTCGCGTCGGATTTTTGGCGGTCGGCCATACCGATCCTCTCCTTACGTGATGATTACTTTTCATTTTTCTACCAAATCCGAACAGATCGATCTTCGATGATACCCCTGCCAAAGTTCAATCGCAAAAAGAAAGACTTTCGTCTGTCGACGTCGATGAAGATCGGAGCTCGGTTATTTTAAACTTATCAAATGATTTTTTTCCACCTTTAATCTTTATCGATGCCGAACTTCTAAGCGCGTTGGGGAAATCTTTAGTTTACCAATTCTTTAAGTAGTTGTTAAGTACCCTTTAATGGTTAAGATGATTATGTGTTGTATGTTCAAGCAAACTTTAGAAAAATCAAATATGAAAAATAAGCGCAGGTATTAGTTTCATACTGAAGGCAAAACAGACAGTGCAAAGCATAAAGTGGTACCCAAAAAGTAAAAGAAATGGACATATACTTTTAGGGTGTGTTGAGTGCTTCACCAAATGGCGATTCACTAGGCGAAAGCAAAATCTTTGTTCCTCCTTCGTTTTCTTTGTCCAGACTCATGCTCCGATTTTTTATTTATTTTTATTGGAAGTGTTGTTTTAGGGCTTGGCCATTTACTGAGAGAGCATCAGGTTTCCCCGTCAGATTCTGCAACCGATAAGTGCCTGCCCCAATTTTATCAGCTATCTGGAAAGGTCCAAGCCATAGACTCTGAAACTTAAAATCTTTCCCTTTAGGTTCATTTTATCTGTCCCACTTCAGGACTAAGTCTCCTACTTCAAAATTATTTTCTTTAGCCTAATGCTTATCGAACCATCTTTTCACTATCTGTTGGCGAGCTAGGAATTTTGACTTAGCCTTTTCTCTCTCTTCTTACAGCACAAAAAGAGTGTTAATCCGTTGTTGCATGGACGTTGAGGTTTTTTCATTGGAATCTTGGGCCAACTGAAGAGACAGAAGATAGAGTCCATTTGGGAGGATGGATTCTTGCCCGTAGACCAAAAAGTATGGGGAATTTCCTATAGCTTCTTTGGGTGTGACCCTATCAGCCCATAGATAATTACAGAGTAGATTATGCCAATTTCTTTGGTTATCCGAAACTGTCTTCTTTAATATCCTTACCAGGTTTGTATTAATTGATTCAGCCACACCATTTCCCTGGGGATAGTAATTTGTAGAGTACTTGATTATGATTCCTTTTTCCAAAGAAAACTCTGTCAATAGGGTGGAAGAAAAGTAAGTTGCATTATCAAAGACCAGACTCTGCCCATTTTGTGAAATAGTTAGTGGCATTAAGAATGTACTTGTGCAGTTTTGAGGAGCTAGGTGTGATTTCTCCTATGATATCCAACCCCATGGATCGAAAGGTCAAGAGACAGTAAAAGGTTGCAGTTGTACCACCTCTCTTTTCTCCTTTCAAGAACTTATTTGACAAGTCTTATAGTTTCTAGCGTAAGTATGAGTGTATTTGAAGAAGGTGGGCCAATAATAGTCGACTCTCAGAATCTTATGAGCGGCAGTGTTTCCTACAAAATGTCCCTCGGCGAAGCCATCATGGATTTATTTCAATACCTTGTCTGCATCTTCTTGTTCGAGACATATTAATAGTACCCCATCATAATTGATCTGAAAGAGAACCAAATTTATAAGATGATATTGTGCAGATTTTAATCTTAGGGCTCTCCTTTCTCTAGGGGTGAGGTTTTCGGGACAAGTTCCATGATGTAGAAGATAAGTTAAATCGTTATACCAAGAGTCTTGTCCTGGTGAGATGTATGCTACTTTACCAAACCATAGTTCCATTTTGTTATCCCATTAGAGATATTCATTTACTTGATCCTGGGCTTCGACTGCAAGCTTGCACAAACATTGTCCTTTTACTAGTTTTTCAGGTTTTATATCTAGATCAAATTCCTGGACTACCACCATCTAGTTCCCCCTTCTTTCCCCCATTTCCTGTTGGATGAACAAGGATTAGACTGTAGGGTACAACACAACTACTTTAGTGGGATCTTGAGGATGTAAGACCTGAAATGTTTTTCTACCTTATAAACCGTGTAGGCTTGTTTATCTACAACAGGATAATTGAGTTCAACTCCTTGAAGATTAGCACTCATAAATGACACCGGGGCTTCATTGTTGTCATCATCCTTCTAAATCAATACTGTAGCTAGCGATTGATCGAAGGTGAAAGTATAAAGTAAAATTTTTCTATTGAAATCGGGACTTCGCAACACCGGGGCCCAGAAAATGGTAGCCTTGATATTGTTGAAGGCATATTTTTGCTCATCATCCCACTTAAATTTGACATCTTTGTGAATCATCTTTTGTAAGGGTTTGATGATTTATGCGAATTTGGGAGTGAACTTCCTCACAAAATTGATTTGCCTGAAAAAGGACTGCATAGATTTCTTGTTATGGGGTAAGGGAAGTTGAGCTATGGTTTTAATCCTTTCCGGGTCTATGAAAATCCCTCCTTGAGATATAAGTTTATTAAGTGGATTAGGCGCTCGTGTTTCTATTGACACCTAACCTGCCTCTATTTGATTTTTCATGTCCATAGGGTAATTGATCGGCAATGTTGTGGATCCAGTGTTGCCTAAACCTTCGGTGTTCCCGAGTTTTGTGGACTCGGGGTCGCTTGACTCCATCGGGCTTTGTTCTTGGGTATCGGTTGGAACCACAGGCGTTATGATAAGGTACGGATCATCTTGAATTCATTTCATTAGCAGTTGGCTTTGCTAGTACAAAAGTTCACTCATCCCCTGTGTAGCTTGAACTTTAGGGAAATCCCTGATTTGTACTGGGGATTCTTGATAAACTGTTGTTGCCTCGATGCCCTCTTGGGGATCGCATTTTTTTTGCTTGATTCAGATGCTACATTTCCTTCCTGGGTCATGATAATTTATTAAGATGTCTGCTCCAAAGATGTCTCTTGCTCTTCCGAACTCATAGCTTTGAACCTGGTCATTCGAGGATCAGCCCTCCTTGACACCACTTCATCCCAATATTGAGTGTTTTCAGTGAAAATTTCATCTTCGAACCGATCATGGGCATAACGCCAACAGGATGATACCTGCGATGCATGTCGTAGGACCAGGCCCGTGGGATCATGTTTGCGAAATCGGCCAGTACGGAACCGAAATTCTAGTTGACTCAACCCTTCTTGCTTAGCATGCACGGTATCTTTGACCATGTAGAAGCCAATATGAAACCCATATGGAAAGAAGGCTCGCTTATTGTCCTTTACTAAAGTGGCATTGTATCCTTGCAGGATGGTATAGTAGCAAATTTCCCCTAACACTAGTCGGTCGGGAACATATATGGGTAACAAATGGGGTGCCCCTGTGGCTCCAAAAACCTTGATGTAGGTTTCATGCTCGTCTAGATACCAGTGACCCACTTTGGATATAACCTTTTTTGCTTCTTTTGATAGCCAAGGGCACTCTTTCCTGAACAACAAAAAATAGATACGTGCAATAAACTGGTCACAAATAAGAGCATAGGATTTTTGTGTACCTGTTATCCCATAATATGCTGAAGTATACATGGACCGGGAGGTCTGAGGAGTGCCAGTTTAAGTTCATTCCAGAGAAAACGCTCCTAGCGCAGATGATGTCTAACAGATACGAGGCCATGTAGAAGGAGGGGGTTTCCCCCTCTTTTGGAAATTGGGCTGGTCTTATGCATGTGCTCTACTGTTTGGACATGATGGCACCCCAATTGAAACCCATGCCTGAAATGGACACCGTATAATGTAGGGGCATCCAAGCCTCTGAAAACCGAGAGAAATCTTTCTCCCCATGCAACTTGTAGAGAAAAGCCATCAAGTATATGTATGGTTCCCTTATATTGGTCGTTGGGTACCAGCGGAAAGTCCGGTTCATGATTTTTTTGTCTTCCCTCCACCACAAGGCCATGATTTTGTTGGTATCATGTGATGCATAAAAACCCAGAACGAAATCAATGCTCATCTTTTCTTCCAAATCCCTAACCTTGTAGTAAATCTGAACCTTTAATGGAAAGAAAACCCCGACGCATCCACAATTATCATCATTAATCAAACATTTATGTGCATCAGTGTGGTCAATGAGCCACTTTAGAAGATCAAAGAAAGGAAACACCAGAGTTCAACTTTCCACCATGTGTAGATAATCCCTACATATGTTTGGGAGGACATCATCATTGAGCTTCCTTGTATCAGGATCATTGTGAGGGGTATAATCGAGGAGTTCTTCTTTCTTGATCTTCTTAAACAATTCTTCCTAGGGAGGAAATGTTGTTTTGTCTCCAATGTTTGCCTCTATGTCCTCGAAGGACAAGGGTTGGATGAAGCCCTTCTTGGTAGCTATCGTAATGACAAGCACTGGTTTGGGGGCTAATTTTAATTGTCTTGCAACTGTTGGGGAGGATCCCTCTCTTGCTTCTGGTCCTTGCGACTTTGGCACTCTTAGGGATTTCCTGGTGGAGGGTTTCTTAGGAGGCATTGTTCCTAGAATTAAAACAACCTTTAAAAATGTGTACAGAGCAGATTTGGGTTGAGAACATAAAAAGGAAGCGTAAAACACCACGAGTGGATACATACCTATAATGCTTGCTAAGATAGTTGTCTAATACTCACTGAACTTCAGAATACTTCTCTGGATCGTTAGCCCTATTGCTCTGATCGTTTTGACCTCTTTGTCATGTAGAATAGGATCATACACAATGACCTCAACATCATATAACAAGAGAGAATATATCTGTCGTATCAACCAATTAATACAAGTAATAAATTCAATTCAAAAATAAACTACTGTCGGTTCTCCGCAATTAAATTGTAACTGGTTGACGGGGGAGGCATGGAGGCAGATGCATTGTATCAACAATTTTAAAAGATTTCTTTTGTTTCATGCATGGATTAGAAAATAATGCGAAATCCACAATTTTATTAACACCTTAAATGTGTCATACCTAGCGAATCTGAGGGTTAAAACGTCTTATCACATCATGTCTTTCCAGCTTGGAGGTCGGGGATCGAGATTTTAAAATGTAAAATTAATGTGTATTTTATTTCGTAACTCCCTAATGCCGAAATCACATCGGGTTTCGACGATCGGCCATACCGCTCCTCTCCTTGCACGACACTTACTTTTTTGTTTTTCTTTCGAAGCCGAACATATCTGTCTTTGGCTATACCCCTGCCAAAGTTCAATCGCAAAAAGAAAGACTTTCGTCTGCCGATGTAGATGAATATCGGAGCTCGGTTATTTTAAACTTATAAACGATTTTTTTCCACCTCTAATCTTTACCGATGCCGAACTTCTAAGCGCATTGGGGAAATCTTTAGTTTTTCGATTTTTTAAGTAGTTGTTAAGTACCTTTTAATGGTTAAGATGATTCTTTGTTGTATGATCAAGCAAAATTTAGAAAAATCAAATATGAAAAATAAGCGCAGGTATTAGTTTCATACTGAAGGAAAAACAGACAGTGCAAAGGATCAAGTGGTACCCAAAAAGTAAAAAAAAATGGACATAGACTTTTAGGGTGTGTTGAGTGCTTCACCAAATGGCGATTCATTAGGCGAAAGTAGAATCTATGTTCCTCCTTCGTTTCCTTTGTCCAGACTCATGCCCCGATTTTTTATTTTTTATTTTTTATTGGAAGTGTTGTTTTAGGGCTTGGCCATTTACTGGGAGGGCATCAAGTTTCCCCCTCAAACTCTGCAACCGATAAGTGCCTGCCCCAATTTTATCAGCTATCTGGAAAGGTCCAAGCCATAGACTCTGAAACTTAGAATGTTTCTCTTTAGGTTCATTTTCTCTGTCCCACTTCAGGACTAAGTCTCCTACTTCAAAATTCTTTTCTTTAGCCTTATGCTTATCGAACCATCTTTTCACTATCTGTTGGTGAGCTATGAATTTTGACTTAGCCTTTTCTCTCTCTTCTTCTAGCACGAGAATATTGTTAATCCATTGTTGCATGGATGATGAGGGTTTTTCGTTGGAATCTTGGGCCAGATGAAGAGACAGAAGATAAAGTCCATTTGGGAGGATGGCTTCTTGACCATAGACCAAAAAGTATGGGGAATTTCCTATAGCTTCTTTGGGTGTCACCCTATTGGCCCATAGAGAATTATAGAGTAGATTATGCCAATTTCTTTAGTTATCCGAAACTGTCTTCTTTAATATCCTTACCAAGTTTTTATTAGTTGATTCAGCCACACCATTTCCCCGGGGATAGTAATTTGTAGAGTACTTGATTATGATTCCTTTTTCCAAAGAAAACTTTGTCAATAGGGTGGAAGAAAAGTAAGTTGCATTATCAAAGACTAGAATAGAAGGGACATTGAACCTTGTGATCAACTTATGTTCTATGAATTGGATCACTACATTCTCGTTTACATGAGTCAGAGGGATGGCCTCTGCCCATTTTGTGAAATAGTCGGTGGCAGTAAGAATGTACTTGTGCAGTTTTGAGGAGCTAGGTGTGATTTCTCCTATGATATCCAACCCCCACTGATCGAAAGTCCGAGAGACAGTAACAGGTTGGAGTTGGACCACCACTCTTTTCTCCTTTCCAGTGCGTATTTGACAAGTCTTACAGTTTCTAGCGTAAGTATGAGCGTATTTGAACAAGGTGGGCCAATAATAGTCGGCTCTCAGAATGTTATGAGCGATAGTGTTTCCTGCAAAATGTCCCCTAGTGGGGCCATCATGGAGTTATTTCAATACCTTGTCGGCATCTTCTTGTTCGAGACATATTAATAGTACCCCATCATAATTGATCCGAAAGAGAACCAAATTTATAAGACGATATTGTGCAAATTTTAATATCAGGGCTCTCCTTTCTCTAGGGTTGAGGTTTTCAAGACAAGTTCTATGATGTAGAAGATAAGTTAAATCATTATACTAGGAGTCTTGTCCTGGGGATATGTATGTGACTTCACCACACCATAGTTCCATTTCATTCTCCCATCGAAGATATTCATTTACTTGATCCTGGGCTTCGACTGCAAGCTTGCAAAAACCTTGTACTTTTACTAGTTTTGTAGGTTTTATATCTAGATCAAATTATTGGACTATTGCCATCCATTTCCCCCTTCTTTCCCCCATTTCCTGTTGGGTGAACAAGGATCAGACTGTAGGGTGTGACACAATTACTTTAGTGTGATTATTGAGGATGTGAGACCTGAAATGTTTTATTGCCTTATAAACCGTGTAGGCCTGTTTATGTACAACATGATAATTGAGCTAAGCTCCTTGAAGATTAGTACTCATAAATGACACCAGGGCTTCATTGTTGTCATCATCCTTCTAATCCAAGACTGCAGCTAGCAATTGATCGGAGGCGAAACTATAAAGTAAAAAGTCTCTATTGAAATCAGGACTTCGCAACATCGGGGCCCGAAAAATGGAAGCCTTGATATTGTTGAAGGCGTATTTTCACTCATCATCCCACTTAAATTCAACATCTTTGTGAATCATCTTTTGTAAGGGTTTGATGATTTCTGCGAATTTAGAAGTGAACTTCCTTACAAAATTGATTTTCCTGAAAAAGGACTGCATAGCTTTCTTGTTATGGGGTAAGGGAAATTGAGCTATGGCTTTAATCCTTTCCGGGTCTATGCGAATCCCTGCTTGAGATATAATGTGACCTAATAGCTTACCTTCCTTGACATTGAAGATAGTTTCTTAGGGTTTAAGGATATACCATATTTCCTACACCTCTCGAAAATCTGAGTTAAGTGTTGGATGTGCTCTTCTATGTTCTTTGAATACACTGTTACATCATCTATATACACTACCACGCATTTATTGATTAGTCCCTGGAAAGCTACATCCATGGCTCTTTGGAAGGTTTCTCCTGCGTTAATTAACCTTAAAGGCATGCTCTTATAAGAGAAGGTTCCCCATTTGGTTCAGAAAGTGGTTTTTAAACGATCTTCCTTTGAAACAAGAACTTGGTTATAAGTTGAGAAACCGTCTAGTAGAGAGAAGATATCCGAGCTAGACACGGTCTGTAGGAGTTGTTCCATCGGTGGGACTGGGTAACTATCCTTTTATGAATCCCTGTTGAGGTTCCTAAAATCTACGCATAGGCAAATCTCCCTTGAATTTTTCCTCACTGGAACAAGGTTTGCTACCCAAGCGGAATGCCTAACCTGAAAGATGATCTTGACATCTAAAAGCTTCTTTAATTCCTGATACATAAGAGGTTCTAGGGATGGGTGATACTTTCAGAGATTCTATTGGAAAGGTTTTACTTTCAATTTTAAAGGGATGGTGTGTTGAAATATGTGGGTATCATAAGTTTTCAAATCCCTATAGGACCACACGAAGACATCCTAGTATTGTCTGAATAATTTGAGGTAACCTTTCCTCTCTTCCTTAGATATAGTCTTGCCCAGATTCACATTCTTTGGAATCTCTAGGGTTCCGAGATTTATAGTTTCATGCAGGGGACAAAAGATACCAGTATTTTCATTTTTGGGTCCCTTAAATCACTCTTTAAGATCAAACATATTTTCTAGATTAGCTATCCCTTTCGGGATCGTGTGACCTGTTGACTTATCCATAGGTTGTCCTGTCCGAGGATCAGTTTCTGTGGACAGCTCTTGGAATTCTTCGTCATCAATAGCGAGATATTTGAAATTATCTTGGTTAGTCAATAAGTTTATGATTTGTTCATCTCCTTTGAATACTTTCCAAGTGGAAATGTTATTAGGTACTGGCGGTTTGTAGAGTAGTTCCATAGTGAATCCAGAGGCTTCATAATCTTCTGAAGGAGACAACCTGGAAGCGGTTGTGGCTAAGGAGTCAGCAAGAATATTCTTTGTTCTCAGGATCACAGTGATATTAAAAGCCTTAAGGTGCTCTATTAACCTATACACCTCCCGCTAATAGTTATTTAGATGAGGAGAATTGCAATGTATAGTATTTCTTACTTGTCTAACAAAAATTTCAGAGTCCCCGAAAACTTTCAATTCTTTGATATCCAAATCTATGGCTTTCCTTAATCCTTGTACCGGAGCTTCATATTCAAAAGTGTTGTTGGTACATTCGAATTCTAGCCTACAAGACAAGAAATGACATTTATGAATAGGATTGATGAGGATGAATCCTGCTCCAGACCCTTCTTGAGATTTAGATCCATCAAAATAGAGGGTCCAAATTTGTGAACGGGAATCGCTATTTTTGTTTCCCTTATTAGTTTCTTGCTCCCTGACCCCTTGTTTCGCAAGCTCTAGCATCGAGTTTTGGAAAAAAAGGGTGTCTCCTGTCATATCAGCGATTTCTCTTGGAAAATCAATTCAGAGTTTTGGGTAAGAGGAACATCAGATAGGAGGGGGAGGGGGGGGATTTTCGAAGTAGGATTCACAGGAATAATTTCCCAGTATGGGGAAATATGTGGATGAGGGCTCGTTAGGGGTTTCTAAATTAGTGACCATATGTTTTAGATATCTCTCCCCATCGATTCCGATCATGTTCTTGTATCCCCTCAGTTGTAGCCAAAGGTGTGCCCAGTCTGTACTGAAGTAACCGTTTATCTTTTCAAACCAATCTCGACTCAGGAATATCCCATATGCCTCTAGGATATCTACTACAATAATTTCGATCACTTGCACAAAAGTGGGGTGTGTCGATATTCTGATCATCATGTCTTTGATTTCTCCTATGACCTTGACCTGGGTCCTATCTAGTTGTATGACACGTTTATCAGTCTTGAGAGGAACGACATTCAATTTCTTGCAAACAAAAAAGGGCATGACAATGGAGGATGCTCCAGAATCTACCAAACAATTGTGGAGGTTTCTATTGAAGATTTCAAATGTTAGGAGGAATGGGGGAACAAAAGGTTTTTACTTTCTATCTCCCGAACCGGTATTCACAGTTGGTTTTCCCACCAGATGTGTGTGAGTCAAACTTCTTTCTGGGCCATTTCCCATCGTCGGGTTTTCCATAGAGTTCAAGGCCTGTAACAGAAAGTCTTTCTGCTGAGGGATCCTTCATATATCCATAACTAAAATATTGGCCTTTAGCTTCTTCAAATGTTCAACCACGTTGTAATATAGTTTGGGCGATTCATGGGTATGAATTCTTATAGGATTTTTACCAAGAGCAAAAGATGTTTTCGGGTGGTCAGGATTTAACTTACTTTGTGAGGCTCGGGTGGCTTCGATACCTTTGGAGCTTGGTGGGCCCTTACTGCGCATTTGTATCACCGAAACTTCCATGGGTTGGTCCCAAGACTCAAACAAATTGTCGAAAGGCATGATCAGGTCAGGATCCCATGTCAGCATGGTTATATCTTGTGGTGGGTCAACTTCTTCCTTGTCAGTAATATTCATAACTAAACTTCATATAGAAACCGATTGGCCATCAAATTCATGGCGTGTACCCATTGAGGGAAGTCTCTTTCAGAGTGGTTTTCCTGATGATAAGTACAGAAAGAATCAGACGCAACATTCCCTAGATCGATATTTAAGTTAGCGGGGGGCGGTTCAATTGCTTTGAAAGGTGGGTTTCTTTTAAAGAGAGGCTTATAGAGCCTTTGGCCTTGGTCTCCCTCCCCAACATTTCTCTTCATTTCTATAATTTCATTTGATAATTTCTTAACCATGCGTTGTAGATCTTCTATGTCACCATTACCTTTGTCGGGAGTTTGTTCAACCAATTTTCCTGGAGGTCTAGTCAAAAGGAGTCCTCTCCTAGGAGGGTGATGAATTTATTTTTTCACTAAGGAGACCTGGCTCTCTTTATATCCTTTCATCTGGAATTCTATTTTGTTGGCCTCCTCAAAATTTTCCGCCAGGGTTTGCTTAGAGGCTCTTTTTACAACTCTTGGCATAAACCTCAATTTTCAACTCTTGAGTTGGTTTTTCCACGAGCTGGAATTTGTTTAATATGGTTGTGAATATCTTATTGAAATATTTGACCCTCTCTTTCAGACTCATGGTGGCTGCGAACAACTCAACCATCAGGGCTCTCATAGTAGTTTCCTTTGCAAATTTATCGAGAAAATATTTCTGGAACTTAGTCCAGCTGGATATCGATCCTACTGGAAAATTGAAATACCATGTGGAAGGTGAATTTTCAAATGTGTAGGGGGAGAGTCTGCAGACTACGTCTTCATGTTGAACGTTCATAAGTGTGATCGCGAGTATGAACTTCTTGATATGATCTTCAGGTAAACCTAAAGTTTCGGGGTCATACTTAGGAAGCAACTTCTTCAGATGTCAGGGAAGATTATGTACTCGTCCAGGGATGACCACGAAATCTCTGGCCAACCAGGGATGTTTGTTCTAAAGCAGAATTTCTCTTTCTTCCTCATGGTTATTATTACCCTCCATATCTTTACAATCCGAGTGAAACTCTTCTTCTTCCGAAAAGTTGTTTGGCTCGGAGACGTTGGCGGCAGGATTTTCGGGTATCATATCGAGAGGTTCTTGGATTTTGGTAATTGAAAAATCTATTAAGTATACCATGGAGTGTACGAAAACCTCATAGGGAGTGATAACCATTGGTCTACTTTTTTTTTTCTTCCAGGGAGGATGGGAGCTAAGGACAATGCACTGATCTGTCGGGCGCAGGCTCTAGTGATTCTCCTGAATTGATTCACTTCCTCATGAGGAAGGGCGTAAGGTATTTCAGGGTGAAAACGTTCTTCCTCGGTCTGGGGTGAGTTATCTGTTTCGGGAATAATCAACATGTGTGGGAAGTCTTGTGAAATACTAGCCATGCATGTGGGTTGTTGTGAATCTGTAGGCTCTTTGAAATGATAGATAAAATATCTATTCAACCATTCATTCTCACGCCCTCCTTCTAGTGCCAATTTTGTTGATGGGTCCTAAATCCATTAACTCAAGATTAGAAACCAAAACCGCCACCGAGGCCCAATTAGACTTTGTAGAGTTTAAAATGGAATGGTTCTCCAGATCTTGCGATCCAGCCAATTTATCGATGGGCTTTTGTGTTTTCTTGTGAAGGCTCTTCCTTCAGTTAAGACTATTTTCTTCTGTATTTTCTCTTTGGTGGGGCTGATATGAGATATGCAAGCCAGTATAAACCAACTTGACAAACAACAAGATTAAGTTTTAACTACTGGGGAAGAGGTTAAGCTTGGGATAAACCACTGCTCAACATGCAGACAGTTACTCTATACCACAGGCCTAGTACTAATACATTAACCATGTGAGCATCCAATTACTGTCTGAGTAACTAACTATCAGAGAAAAAGCACACATGTAATAATATAATGGCAAGCAAAATAATTCATTTACCATAACCATGCATCACATAATCACACAATGATTTATCTTCATCCCTAAAGAAAACAACATCAAGACATTGCACCAGATAACTTGACAACATAATTAATTGCTCTTACTCATTACTGCATCATTCATGAAACATGATAGGAAGTAGTTCTTCTCCAAGTCCAATCACATGCATCTGATGAAAATAGCTTGTCTTTGGTCGAGAAGGACTTCTCAATTCATAGCAGTCTAAAAATAATTTTTAACAACCAAAAAGAAAGAGTTCCTATAAAAACCATTGAACCTCTGCTAATTGGCCGATATCTTTATTTATAACATAAAGTTTTAACTGAAACTAATGGCTAAGTGCAGTTTAAACAAAAAAAAAACCACCACGTGGCACTATCTTCTAACAGCTTCATTAACAGTCATCCTGAGATACTTCTTGGAAAGGGTGACTTCTCTCGTATTCAGTCCAGCTGACAAACAATTATTCACATCTTTGGGCCCATGGAAATCTATGTTGTTTCATTGGGGACGCATATATTCCCATGATGTCTACTGCATGCACCAGGTACTTTACTAAACTGGAGTTTAGCTGTTGTAGCATGGTTCGGGCCCTGACTGGATATTCTACAAATTGTCACACTTGCCCTAGCCTCACATTGACTATATTTGTGAACTCTTCGGTACATAGTGCATCTTGTTCAGTATGCAGCTTGACCACGTTGCTCAAGTCAATGAAATTATCGGGGGTTTCGAACTCGGGGATCCTGACATCTTTCATTATTATATTAATTTTATCCCAGTGCCTCCTGCACTTGATCCATTGTTCTTGGATCTCTCGATATGGGTCCCGAGAAATCTTATCCCAGTACTTGGTGGATCACTTCATGAGATTAAGACTACTTTTGCCTACCATCTGAATGTCATGTTTTTCCTTATCTCATCCTTGCGGGACTGCCTCGATGTACTCGAGTCTTTCTACCACTTTCTACACCCTTTCATACCATTGCTCCATCTCCTTTCATGTCAAGAGGGCCATGAGAGTGTCCTCTTTGAACTCATCTATGTTCTCAGTTAACATGTGTCTTTCCTTCTTGAACTTGTCGTAAACTCCTGTGAACTCACCTCTAAGATACATAGCGGTCTGTGTGGGGCCTTTATAGTATTTGGAAATATGGCGCAAGTAATCGAGCTCTTTTAGAGTGGTGGCTGGTTCCATTTCATCCCTCCTCGCTCTATCCAAGGTGGCATTTGAGAGGGTCCTTCCTATGCCGACCAATTCAGACGTCCGGGCATCTGCTGTGTTGATCAAGTTCTCCTCTGTGGTAACAAATAAGGAGTGATCCAATGAGATCCTTCTCTTCTTTACAGTCCTTTGAAAAATGGCCTTTCTCTTTTGATCGTAGGAGATCGTATAGATATATGCTACCTTGTCTATTGGCTCTGGTATCTGTTGATCACCCCATGTTAGTTTGTTTCCCAAACTATCGATGGTGCATATTTGTTCAAGATTGGACTCTTGAACTTCATCGCTATACCTTGCGGGTCCGACTCCTACTTATCGCTCGTCGGGGATTTCAGTGTTGGGAAGAATGGAGGTGTCGGGTATAGACTCGTTACTTACTTTCTCATCGGTTGCAGAACTACTAATTTTCTTTTTGCGGGGATTCTTTATTTGTCTCCTCCGGCCTGGGCTCGTCATTTGGATATGCTTCAGTTTCCAATTCATTAGGTTCTTTTGTGTCGAGGTCTCTTTCACCTTCTGTTTCCTTTTGCGAGACCTTATTGTATTTAACTTTGGGCTCAGAGGAGGAAACTTTCTCAGGACCTTTTTCCTCTTGGACACGCACTGGGGAGTCATGAGATGGTTCCGGGCTTTCATTGTCGCTATAAATATGTACACGTTTGCTAAGGGGATCAGGTGCTCATGTTTCTATTGACACCCGACCTACCTCTGTTTCATTTGTCCTGTCCATAGAGGAATTGACTGACGATGTTGTGGATCCATTGTTTCCTAAACCGTCGGTGTTCCCGAGGTTTGTGGACTCAGAGCTACTTAACTCCGTCTGGCTTCATTCTTGGGTATCAGTTGGAAGCGCAGGCATTATGATAAGGTACGGATCATCTTGCATCCATTTCATTAGAAACTAGCTTTGCTGGTACAAAATTTCACTCATCCCCTGTGTAGCTTGAACTTCAGGGAAATCCCTGATTTGTACTAGGAATTCCTGATAAACTATCACTGCCTCAATGCCCTCTTGGGGATCGCCTATTTCTTTGCCCGATTCATATGCTACAATTCCTTCCCGGGTCCTGAGAATTTCTTGAGTTGTCTGCTCCAAAGACGTCACTTGATCTTCCCAACTTATAGCTTTAAACCTATTCATTCGAGGATCATCCCTCCTTGATTCCACTTCATCCCAATCTTGAGCATTTTCGGTGAAAATTTCATCTTCGAACCGATCATGGGAATAAGGCCAATAGGATGATACCTGCGATGCATGTTGTAGGACCAGGCCCTTGGGATCATGTTTGTGAAATAGGCTGGTGCAGAATAAGAATTCTAGTTGACTCAACCCTTCTTGCTTAGAATGCGTGGTATCTTTGACCATGTAGAAGCCAATATGAAACCCATACGGAATGAAGGCCCGCTTCTTGTCCTTTTCTAAAGCGACATTGTATCCTTGCAGGATGGTCTGGTAGAAAATTTCCCCTAACACTAGTCGGTCGGGAACATATATGGGTGACAAATGGGGCGCCCCTGTGGCTCTAAAAACCCTGATCTAGGTTTCACACTCGTCTAGATACCAATGACCCACTTTGGATATCACCTTTGTTGCTTCTTTTGACAGCCTAGGGCATTCTTTCCTGAACAACAAAAAATAGATACGTTCAATAAACTGGTTACAGATAAGAGAATAGTATTTTTTTGTACCTATTATCCCATAAGATGATGAAGTATACATGGACTGGGAGCTCTGAGGAGTGCTAATTCAAGTTCATTCCAGAGAAAACGTTCCTGGCATAGATGACTTCTAACATATACGAGGCCATGTAGAAGGAGGGGGTTTCCCCCTCTTTTGGAATTTGGGTTTGTCTTATGCAGGTGCTCAACTGTTTGGAGATGATGGCACACCAATTGAAACCCGTGCCTGAAATGGCCACCATATAAGCTAGGGGCATCCAAGCCTCTGAAAACTGGGAGCGATCTTTCTCCCCGTGCAACCTGCAGAGAAGAGCCATCAAGTATATGTATGGTTCCCTTAGATTGGTCATTGGGTACCAACCAACAATCCGGTTCATGAATTTTTTGTCTTCCCTCCACCACCACACCATGATTTTGCTGGTATCATGTGATGCATAAAAACTCAAAAAGAAATCAGTGCTCATATTTTCTTCCGACTCCCTGAGCTTGTAGTAACTCTGAACCTATGATAGCAAGAAAACCCCGACACATCCACCATTATCATCATTAATAAAAAATTTATGTGCATCGTTTTGGTCAATGAGCCCCTTTAGAAGCTTAATGCAAGGAAACACCGGAGTTTGTCTTGCCACCATGTGTAGATAATCCCTACAGATGTTTGGGAGGAAATCATCATTGAGATTCATTTTATCAGGATCGATGTGTGGGGTATACTAGAGGGGTTCTTCTTTCTTGATATTCTTAAACAATTATTCCCAGCGAGGAAATGTTGTTTTGGCTCCAATGTTTGCCTCTATGTCCCCGAAGGCCAAGGGTTGGATGAAGGCCTTCTTGGTAGCTGTCTTAATGACAGGCACCGGTTTGGGGGCGAATTCTAATTGTCTTGCAACTGCTGGGGAGGAGCCCTCTCCTGCTTCTGGTTCTTGCGGCTTTGGCGCTGTTGGGGATTTCCTGGTGGAGTTTTTCTTCGGAGGCATTACTTCTACAATTAAAATAACCTTTAAACATGTGTATAGAGAAGAGTTGGGTTGAGAACATAAAAAGGAAGAGTAAAACACCATGAGTGGATACATACGTGTAATTATTGCTAATCTAGTTGTCTAATACTCACTGAACTTTGGACGACTTCTCCAGATCATTAGCCCTGCTCCTTTGTTCGTTCTGAACTCTTTTTCGTGCAGAATAAGATCATACACAATGACCTCGACATCATATAACAGGAGATACTCTATCTATCGTATCAACCAGTTAATACGAGTAATAAATGCAATTCAAAAATAAAATATCGTCGATTCTCCGAAATTAAATTGTAACTAGTCGACGATGGAGGCGTGGAGGAAGATGCATTGTATCGGCAAGTTTAAATGATTTCTTTTGATTCACGCATGAATTAGAAACTAATGCGTGATCCACAATTTTATTAACACCTTAAATGCGTCATACCCAGCGAATATCAGGGTTAAAACGTCTTATCACGTCGTGTCTTTCCATCTTGGAGGTCGGGTATCGACATTTTAAAATGTAAAATTAATGTGTATTTTATTTCGTATCTCCCCAACGCAGAAATCGTGTCGGGTGTCAGTGGTCGGTGATACCACTCCTCTCCTTGGGTGACTCTTACTTTTTCATTTTTCTGTCGAATCCGAATGGATCAGTCTTTGACGATACCCTTGCCGAAGTTCAATCGCAAAAAGAAAGACTTTCATCTGTCGACGTCGATGAAGATTGGAGCTTGATTATTTTAAACTTCTCAAACGATTTTTTGCCACCTTTAATCTTTACCGATGCCGAACTTCTAAGCGCGTTGGGGAAAGATTTTTTTGTCGATTATTTAAGTAGTTGTTAGGTACCTTTTAATGGTTAATATGATTCTTTGTTGTATGTTCAAGAAAACTTTAGAAAAATCAAATATGAAAAATAAGCGCAGGTATTAGTTTCATACTGAAGGAAAAATAGACAGTGCAAAGGATCAAGTGGTACCCAAAAAGTAAAAAAAAATGGACATAGACTTTTGGGGTGTGTTGAGTGCTTCAATAGGTACCAAAATTTGAAGGATTTACTTGGACAACGACGGATCATTGAAATTTAAGGGTCGAATTTACATATCACCCAATGACGGGTTGATAATTTTGATCCTAAACGAAGCTCACAGAATAGTGTACATGGCTCACTTGGGAGTCACGAAGATGAGGGCAAACCTTAAACCCTTATTCTTTCGAAACGAAATGAAGGTATACATATTCAACTATGTGGAAAGATGTCTGGAATGTCAGCAGGTGAAGGTTGAACATAGACATCTGATTGGATCACTACAACCACATGCTATTCTGGAATCGAAATGGGAGGCCATTTCGATGGATTTCATTGTTGGATAGCCACTGACGACAATTATACCCGACCCAATTTTTGTGGTGGTTGACACTCTGACAAAGAGTGCTCATTTTATTCTTGTACGTACGACGTATCAAGAACCTTTCATAGCTAGATTTTTTCATCAGAGAGATTGTGAGACTGCATGGCATGCCTAAGAGGATTATATCCGATCGACGATCAGTGTTTACTGGATGATTTTGGACTAGTTCCAAGAGGCCTTGGGAACCCAACTTATATTTAGTACTGCGTATCACCCAGAGACAGATGGGCAGACCAAATTAAAAAACCAAATCTTTGAGGACATGTTGCGTATGTACATGATGGACCAACAAAAGCATTGGGAAGAATTATTGCCACTGGTAGAATTTACATTTAACAACAGTTATCAAAGCACCATTGCCATTCTAATTTCTTTACAGGAAACCGTGTCGGACGCCTTGAGTTGGGATCAGCTTGAGGATAGGGTCCTGGTGGGACCGGAAGCGATCCAAGAAATGGAATATCAAATGCAAACTATAAGACAAAGGATCAAGGAAGCATAGGATTGGTAGAAGAGTTATGCCGATGCACATCGTGTCGACCATAGTTACAATGTTGGCGATCGAGTATTCCTCCGAGTGAAACTGCATAAGATTTTGATCAAGTTTGGAAAGGGTGATAAAATATCTCCTAGGTTCATGGGATCCTGCGATATTTTGGAAAGGAGATGGTCATGGCCTAGTGACTATCCTTACCTGATCCTTGACGCGTATGCACAATGTCTTTCACGTCTCTGTTTGAGACATTATGTTAGTGATCCTACACATGTTTGACTTGAGTACCTTGCAAGTATCGGATGAGGGTGCGCTCATGGTTGTGCCAATCTGCAGCCTAGACCATATAATTCGACATCTACGACGTCGAACAGTATATCAGTTCAAGGTCCAGTGGGACAACTATAGTCCACACTCGGCGTCCTGGGAGGACGCATATGATATGCGCCGGCAGTTTCCATTTTTGTTTGATAGATAGACTTATGATACTGTGATACACTTTATTTCGACACTTATATACTGTGAAACTTCAGGACAAATTTTAAAACAAAAGGGGGTATATGTAACATCCCGCTCTTGCGCGCACTGAGCGAATTTATCCTTTGAGGACACTTGCTTGCAAGTGATCCATAATTTTATACTATTGGTCATTTTATTATGATTATGAGGCATTATGGATATGATGATATGTTATTTTTTTGTATTGACATAGACATGTGCTATTGAATGGGTTCTCCTGAGTGTGTAGGACTTTGGACCTCGAGGATGCAGAGGCATCGATGAAACTCGTAGGACTCCGGATCGAGTTAGGGAGTGGACTATTGGGGTTTGATTGTTGTGGATATGACATATGTACATCTAATTAGATGTTATGATGATTGATTATTATTTCTGACATGATTCGTTGATGATGCAGGCTCACGATAGCTTGCCGACCAGACCCACATGTGGAGTAGAGGAGTCACGCACGACACCTAGAGACTTTGAGGGAGAGGTGTGGACAAAATCCCTGCCACAACCTACTAGCATTCCCGTCATGGTTTGAACTGTAGGTTAACGATTACATAGTTCTAGAAGACCCACGATGTCATGATGGTCAATTGCGATAGTCACTCACAATGATTATAAGGGGTGCACAATAAGGAAGGGGCCTTATTCCTTAGAGGCCCTTAGTCTCCCACAAGATCACCTAGCGGAGTATTGACTCCACGAGTTTTTGATGTCTACCAAGTCAGTCAAGAGGTGAGTGGCACCCTTGGAGCATGTAGTGCATCCTGAAGGGCACGTCGTGCAAGGAAAATGGAAAGGGGCGAAAGACACCCTTGGAGAATGTAGTGCATCATAAAGGGAACATCGTGTAATGAAAATGGAAAGCGGAAAGTGTCACCCTTGAAGCACGTAGTGCGTCTTGAAGGGCACGTTGTGCAATGAAAATGAAAAGAGGCGGGTGGCACCCTTGGAGCACCTTGTGCATCCTGAAGGGAACACTACATTTATAACTGATAAGTGAATAAACCTAGACAACCTTAGAACTAATGATGTGTCAAGTAAGATTTAAAAACAATTTTTCCCTAATAAAAATGTCGCCCAACCTAGTGAAATTAAAAATCTAGGTCTAAGTGACACGTGTGGTCAAAAAAAATAATCATAATTAAACATGTGATGAGAAGCGGGTAAGAAATTCAAATCAAATTACTTTGTGGGATTAAAATTTTAAAAGGGAAATGATTGTTTTTTTTTATATGCTAATTATATTTTATTAATTAAAAATAAAAGGGGTAAAAAGTGGTTTTCTACACTTGCTAATTTGAGTTTTAGATAAAAAGGGAAAAGAGGAAAACTTAAAAGAAATAGGAATAATTAAATAAATAATGAATTTAATTTCTGGTGCAACTAGGGGGATGGATGACATGTGTACGGGGGAGGTTTTCTGCTGATTAAAATAATGAAAAAGAAATTAAATGAGAATTTAGGAAATAAATCACTTAAAACCTCTATAAAAAGGATGGAAGAGGAGGAGTATGGATCAAATATTTATGCGTAACTATAGCATTTTTGTCTTTACTGACTTATGTTGTGGGAGTTGGGATACTAAGCTTGGGTTAAGAGTGGTAGCTAGACCTTGCGACGTGAGTTGGGTGCTAGTTGTTCTATGGTATAGTGTGTGTGACCCATTTGTGGATTGGGGGGCTCATGGGGAAGAAGAGTACCTCTAGCGTTGGTTGGGAGGTACCGGTGATGTCACAATGGTCAACAAGCAGAAGCTGGACGGAGTGGGCGCAGGACAAAAACTACTTGCAATGAATTTAGATTTACTCATGTTAGTTCTCTGTGCTTGTTTAAGATTTCATTTCCATGCACTATCTTTCCCCTGCTTCCCGACGGTATTGTAATCCCCTTGCTTGTTATTTTCTGATGGATTTCTTTTGGCGAACCCAACTTCTTCTTTCAGTAACTTATCTGTGTGGGATTTATTGATTATTATGAAGAGTTTGTGCTTTGTCTTCTAACCTTATACCTAGGTCATCAGTCCATGTCCATGTCTGAGCAGTTGTCATGGAGCCGAATCGATGGTCGTCACTTCAATGTTTATAGACCTATAGATTCTAATGCCCTGCTTTTATGTGCGTGGATGATGAGCGAAGGATATTTTTTTACCAATCACCTACCCTTACTTATCTATGCTTGATTGATTCATGGCTGAACGATTGGTCTTGCGCTTTCTTGTGATTGATTTATTCTACGTTTTGGTTGGAAAAACTATGTGTTTTTATTGATGAATCCCAACGCCTTGACCAGTAAATCTCAGCGTTTTAATATGTTAATGTCTGCGCTTATTTATAGTGTGTCTGCAAATCCATTGTGTCTGCGATTGAATATTTGTTGACAACGTTTAATTTATATATTTATTGTGATTATAGATGTTGTTGGGACTGCAATTTCGTATTGTTTTTACTGCCTTCGATGCCCCTTGGTGTTGCGTTTTGATGGATTTTTCTCCACCATTTCGTGCTTTCTTGCACAACGATGCCATCCTTCCATTGCACAACTATTTCATCCTTCTTGCACGATGATTTCGTCCTTCTTACAAAGAGATTTTCGTAAACTTTATACATCGTTTTCACTAAGCAAACTATTACCTTATTGACTGCAAGTTACCATTTTATTTGTCTGCGATTGATTTCATTTGATTAGCATTTGATCGATTGATATTGAATAGCATTTAAATTTATTGGAATTGTTTAGCGAGTTACTTACCATAGCGAATCATACATTTAATAAGGCACCATCTCATTAACTCTGCGTTCATTAGCATATAAATCTGCGTTTCTTATATTAATTCTGCGTTTCATATACTTACTTTGCGTTTCATATTAACTCAAAATTTCATGTATTTATTAAACATCCAGTTATATGCAGCGATTTTTATTTTAATGGTTAACCGATTGATTTTATATGGATTGCGATTAGATATATATATTGGCTGTGAATTTATACATATATTACTTGTGACTGCATTTTTTTTACCTTTGATAGCGATTTATATTAATGGTGATATTGTTATTCTTTGCTAAAAGACAACGTTTTTATAATTTTTAGATAGCGAGTTCTTTTAACATGAATGGAAGCGAATTTACATGTCAAATGACTACGTTTTTTTTTTTTAGCAATTAATGTCAGTGAATTTATACTATCAAATGAGAGCAAGAATTACTTGAAAGACTGTTTTTTTTTTAACCTTTAAATGTCAGCGATTCTATACACTGAATGATGACAGAATTAATTTATGTGCAATGAAATATCACTGTATATATATTGAATGGACAACCAAATATTATTAGACAATGATATCTCTTTTAGTTTTCATTTGTTAGACAACCATATCCTGTAGGAATGGACAGTGATTTCATTCGTCTAGACACCCGCAATATCGTATTTAATATCCAACAATATTTAATAGATGGAATGTGTGCACCAAGTTAAATAAATGACACCTTTGCGCCGGAGCTTAAATTAAAGCTTTCTGATTTGTGGTTTAGATTTTCTTATGAAGTCCATGTTTATAATGAGATAGATTTGAAGTTAGAATTCTTGCACATGTAATTTTAACGTAAGTTATGATAGTCCCTAGACGCCTCGCGCGCCATGAAACCATGATGTAAGGAATGATTAGAGGCTTTAGAATACTTGTGGGTGTTAAATTGTTAAGTTGTGATTGATTGTCAGACCTTAGATCTTTCGCAACGAATAAATTGACGACACTCTCGCGCCTCAACTCTAGGCGATGATTAATTTATGTTTGCATTTAGTTTCCTTATGTAACTTGTGTGTACAGTCATCACCTTACGACTTCACTTATGTATTCATGTGATGGGTTAGCAACCCTTGCGTGCATCATCAATACTAACGAATGAGGAATTAAAAACTTCTCTGCGCCATGAAATTATTAACAATGATTGTAGTAGACTACAGACTGCCAACGCAAAATGTAAAGGTTATGTTATTTGACGAGTTATTCGAATGATTCCTTGGGAAAGAGCACCATGCTTATTGATGTTTTATTTTTCCTAATGCATCTTTTAAAGAAAAAAAAAATTTCCTTTGTGTTGTGTCGCATGTAGTCGTAATGATGGGGTTGTTACAGTTTTTTTCTACTTGTTTGCATCTATATTTTTATTTGTAAGTTTTTTTATACTTGTTTGCATGTATATTAGCTTTACACATCCCAAAACACATCCTTCTATATTGGTACTCGATTTATTTAGTGATGGATTCTATTTAACGTTGAGACGTGATTGCATCGAATGTATGTTGAACTTCGTCGCAATGGTGTTGGTTAATCAACATTGAAATGTTGGTTAACCAATGCTATTGAAATTTTAAATTATCAAGTTTATTTGATGGATCTGTCAATTAATTGATGTCATATCGACATTTATGGACATTTTAAATGTTGGTTTTTGCTTACACATTTATGGACATAGAATTATCTTGGACATTTGTTTATTTATATAGATGAGTATATATGAGATGGTAGTTTTTATGTTAATGATGACATAATGTTTTATAGTTCAAGAATAATAATATACGCGAACACATGATGCAATTTGGTTTAAAATATGTGATTTTTGTTGGCTACATTATTGTTCATGAGATTACAATAGATTAAAATTATTTGATATGTATGATGAACAATTTTCACTTTGGCTTATAGCATGTGGTTGATGGTAGATATATTTTGTTCATAAGTGTAGAAATTTTGAAAATTTACCTAATTTGAAATTTCCAACTCACTCGAATAAGGTCATGGATTTAACACATAGAATTATTAGCTTTATGGATGAATTGAAAAATTCAAAAATAAACCTGCAATATCTTAAATATGTCTACCACTAGTCTAGGCAAGTTCAAGTAGATAAACACTGAAAAATACTTCAACACTAGATCAATGTAACAACCCTTAGGGAATGATATAATCAAGTATGAAAATCTGAAAATAAAAATAAAATAAAATAGAAAAATTCATATTTGAAGTTTCATTTAAGGCATGCAAAATCACTCAGCTTTTTAGCCTTGTTGTCCCAATAAATCAACATATCAAAACAATCATGAGTTTTTTCAAAACACATGGAAACCATATCTAAAAATCATATATGCAATAAGATAATTTAGAATAGTAATGGTACAACTCATTATCACAATATGGAGATAAAGTAAAATGCCTCAACGTTTCCAAAGTTGGTATGTCAATTAGCCCAAGCAAGGACTTCTCTAATGCTTCCCAAACCCAAGGACTTCTCCAACACTTCCCAAACCCTATCTAGGGAATCCTCAATCACTCCAAATGCTAACCAACAAAAAAAGGCCTAGAAAGGCATCCCACAAACTTTATACTAGACTCTTCATGAGCTCATCAACTACATAGTATCACACCAAATTTCCAACCCTTGGATCCACACTTGCATGTCATAATGTTTACTATTAACTTGTATTACATAAGTTAATGAACCTTAGCATATGCCTTTTAGGAGAAATATCATTGTTACAAGTTTAAATAATTGTTCTTCCAATATCCTCCAATAGCTAGCATCACACCAACTGTCACATCTCTAAGACACAATACAATTGTTAAGGGATAATAAAGACACTCTCCTACCTTTATATATGATTATGTGAGGGAAGATAGCAATAATACATGGACCAAGTCCACTAGTAAACCTTATGCTATGTTGAAAACAAAGACCCAAGTGGAGCACTACACTAGGAATGAATGCAACATGGTAAAATAGGGTTTGTACAACCCCCAAGGTGGTGCTCCCTCCAAGTCTAGGTGTCCAGATGTTAATCACTCCTCTAAGAAAGATGATGCATCCTCAAAAAATAGATCCTCCACTCAAGTGTTCCTCCTAAACATATTTGCAAGGTGACTCCAATTCTCCTAGGGATTTGTACCCAACCTCGAAGTGCATAATTCCCTCTTCCAATGCGGTTTCTCCACATGTCCTAAGTCCCCATCCTCCCGATAGGTTCTTTCTTGTAGAAGATGTCAAATTCCACATGTGTGTCAACTACCACATAAAGAAGTGTGCCTCCCTAGCACTAATATGAATGTAAGCATACACCCACTAAGATATCCAAATGTAAGTCAACCAAAATACAATAAAATGGCTAGGGAAGAACATGCCCTCCACATCAAATGAAGCACTCCCCTAGCTAGGTGAAAGTAATTTCAAAGCAACCAGAAGCTAACACTTCCTCTTTGTGAGGAAATTGTTTTCTCTAACGGTAGTGTTCTCCCCTTGTACCTCAATTGTACTTACATTTTACAAATTCAAGTCCACTATAACCTTGGAATAAATCATTGATTCCACTAAAGGTTCAATAAATGTATCCCAAAAACCACCCTCCACCATCATGCCATGACTCCAAACATGTTCTGCAAAATTGGAAGAATTACCAAAGGAAGAACTCAATGCAACATGGTTGGAAAATATTTTAGGGGGGAATGCTTTCTCTAACCCAATTTTATGTGCCGATACAATTTCTTGTATTTCCTATAATGTTTAAATACAACATATTAACTTTAAATGGGATTAACTAGAGAGTAAGGAGGCATCATGTTTTGGTTATCTTCACCCAAATTTAGATCCAAATATTATTTTTTTCCTAGATCAAATTATGGAACATCAACCTTTTGAACTTATTCAATCACTGAATGAGATACTTGTGATCTTGGAGACCACATATCCTCATCAATTGTTCCTCCTAAACATATTTCCAAGGTGACTCCAATGCTCCTAGGGATTTGTACCCAACCTCAAAGTGCATAATTCCCTCTTCCAATGCAGTTGATCCACATGTCCTAAGTCTCCATCCTCCTGATAGGTTATTTCTTGTAGAATATGTCAAATGCCACATGTGTGTCAACTACCACATCAAGAAGTGTTCCTCCCTAGCACTAATATGAATGTAAGAATACACCTACTAAGATATCCAAATGTAAGTCAACCAACATACAATAAAATGGCTAGGGAAGAACATGCCCTCCACATCAAATGAAGCACTCCTCTAGTGTTTGCACATGGGAAAACCCACGGTTCAAATCTTACAACAACGCACCAACAAAACCCTAACTACCGACCCTTTAGGAAACACCCGCGAAGCAAATGAAGTCTCACCCGAGGTAGAGGAAGGGGTGGTTGCAGGACTCAAATGTCTACAACCTTAGATGCTACATATATGTGTGATCGTAACACCTTAATAGAGCAATTAGAAGTTATAGTTCATTAATATTCAGTCTTAGTTTACAGCGCAACTAAACCCTAATAATAGATCATCATAGTATTCACATAGATCCAATAGATTCAAGCACTAATCATACCAACATAGATCAGATCTAACATCCATTCACATTATTCAGAACTAAGCTATCACATTAGATTCTTCTAATAATATATCAATGCATTAAGAATTTAAACACATAAACAAGAGAACAACCATAAAGCACAAAGCAACCACAACACAAGATATACGTGGTTCACCCTCGCCCTGAGAATACGTACACCAACTCTTCTTATTTATTTATTTCTATCAATATTCTACATGCACAGAGCCATGATATCTTACTCCGCAGAGGACATGAGATCTGCGCGCACTCTACTAGATCCTCTGACGCAACCTGCCCTCACTGGCGCGGTCGCTCCACCAGGACCTCCTCTCACTTAGGCCCGAAGGGTCCAAGCCCTTCCTATTCCCCTCGGGAATGATGTACCCACAGATATACCTCCGCACGATTCTCCCTTCGGGACTCGGGACTTCAGACCTCGCGATATCGCGAGTCTCGCAGCCTCGTTACTTTACCTCTTCAAACCTCGATCCCCGATCTCCCGAT
>SNQJ01S0029606.1:43718-103639 GCA_010110895.2 Picea sitchensis | reverse complement strand
ATGCGGTAAAGGAACAATATTACCTTGTTGGCAACTATGAGGACCAGTACATGACATGGACCACACTACGGCAAGAGAGGGGCCAAGCAGTTCCAGATTTCACCAATACCTTCCATACCTTGCTCACCAAGTTGGGTATCAAACACTCCGAGTGACATTTGGTTCTGAAATACCGTGGGGATTTACACAGATACATCCAAACTAAAATGGATTTTCTGGACATCTCATCACTTGGTGATGATTATCAATATGCTGTTAAAATTGAGCAAAAATTTAAGCACCAGAACAAACGGGAATTCGGGTCTACAAATCTGCAACAACCAAAGTATGAAAAAGATGACCCTAACAAACAATCTCCCGAAAACTAGTCCAAGACACAGGAAAAGAAGGGTCACGGGAAGACAAAGAAGGACACCAGAAAATGGTGTGATTTCCACAAAAGCCCCTGGCACAACACCGATGAATGTTGGTCAAAATAGTCATTGGTGGTCGAGATCAAAGACAAGGAGTCAGACCCTGATTCAGAATCTGATTTTGAAAATACTGGTAAAGGACAGATCATTGACGCAGACCCCACTGCTATTTTTGCGACCGTAACAATTCAACTAGAAGAACCAACAGATCCTGAAGAAGGGGAGTGCCTTTTTCATTCACAGATGTGAGTGAAGGGGACCCCACTGCATTTTATTGTTGATAGAGGAATCCAGAAAAACCTCATCTTAGTAGAGGTCGTCAAACATTTGGGATTGTCGACAACACCACACCCGCAACCATACAACATCGAGTGGCTTCGCCAAGGACGAGATCTTCGTGTTAGCCAACAATGTCAATTTTCATATGGCATCCAACCTTTCAAGGATGAGGTATTATTTGATGTTGCCCCACTAGATGTCTGTGATGTTCTCTTGGGCCAAAAATATATGTGGAAGCGCTACGTTGTTTATGAGTCTCGACCCCGCAGTGTCATTGTTTCTCTAGGGGGTCATATCTACAGAATACCAGAGGTAGTTCCGACTACTGTTCCACATAAAAAGTGTTGCAAGGTAGTATCTCATACTGCAAAATTCAGGTTCTTCACAATCTGTTTAAAAGGGGAACAAAAGGACACTGCAACCACTACAGCTTCGCCCCAAGCACCTTCTATCCAACAAAATCAAGTCGACAAGGTTGAAGAAAAGCGCAAAGATTCCTTCTTCACACCATCCTCTCATGTATCCCAACTTGTTTAACAGCCTCAACCTCAACAGGTTGATGAAAGACTTCCACAAACTGAGCAGCGCAACGTCTCCAGCAAGGAAAGCAACTCACCAAGATGCAGATTCAGCAAATGCTTTTCCCTCTCCCCCGAGAACTCAATGAAATGGATACCATTGCTTCCTAAGGAGGGAGGATTGATCCAGGTGGATATCGGTGGCCACCACCTTTTTCGACTGGCTCAAAACATTTTTCTGGCAATGTTGGCAATTTACTATTTTTAGCAGGTTTTAACTTTCGAGGCCATTTTGAGGACCCAAATGAAGGTTTTTATAGATATAGGTTCTTAATGATAGCTAAAGGAATGACTGAGCCCCCAAAATGAATCTCCTCAACGATACCTTTCCAACGAGCTATCACACACCTAAAACGGAGATCGTATGCAAAAGTTACGACCCCGGGAAGTTGATGTACTCACTTACCCAAACGGGGCCCACATGACTTTTGGCGCTTAATCTCCTAGGGTTAGGTTTTTGGATGTCTAGGGTTTTTGGCATTCCTGCTTATTGTAAAAATTCCTTCAGATCCTCATTGTAATCATCTTCTTACGAATGCAAGTAGCCGTCACATCTCTTCTCAGAGATAAGTTGCCACCATTCTATCGAGTCTTTCACTCTGTATTTTACAGTATCTGTACATTTATTTCATGAATAGAAATCGTGTATTACTGTATATCTATGTTTATGGTTGCATCTCTGATACATTTCTATTATATATTTAATATTTGCGATATCTCTTTGTATTTCTTTATTATATCTCTGATCTCATTTCATGCCGAAAATAATCCGGATCGGAGATGTAGTCGAGTAGGATGCAGTCGGGATTAGCTTCATGTTTTCCAAGTCATATCGATGCTTGGTTCTCTTCTCTGTTGCCAGTCAGGTTGGTACGGATCCATGATCAGTCAACGGAGAGGCTTGCACTCCTCTCGTTGAGGAAGCTTGAATACCTATGGACATCACTTTCTCAGCCATGAGGTCGATCAGAACTTCTTCGATGATTTTCTCTGCGGCGCTGAGCTCATCCAACATGCACGCTCAAGATCAGATAACTTAGGTCAATAATGATATAAAACAAGTGTCAATCTCAGTAAACAATGTAGTAGCAATGAGTTGTCTATGATACAATTCACAAAAGTGTTTTCGGTGCAACAGTCGATGCAATAAGTAGGCAATGATGTAACAGATCTCTCCAACAAACAAGAGGTCTTCATCAATGCAGTTTGTTCCATGGCGGTGCGGTCCCAACAGTCTGACGGTGATATTTTTGGCCATAAATGTTATTCTAACCGTTCGGGGTGTCGGTCTAACGGTTATAATGCCTTCAACGACTATATTGCTTCACCTTGTTGAAGTGCCATGTTGCGTTGTTCTGGTATCCCAACGAAGTTCCAGTCTTGCAAACCTTCCTTATGCGAAGTCCCCTCTGGAACCTTCTGTAACTTTTCTATCTTTGCACTCTTCTTATTGAGCCTTCTAGCCTTCTTCCCGGTGATCTTTATCTTGATATTCCTCTTTCCATTCCGATTCTTATCTTCTTTTGGCATAGTAACTTCACGTTGTTGATATTCTTTCATAGGGTTAGAGAGTAATACTTCTTCTCTATCTGGGGTAGGTGTGCTACTCGTCTGTGACTATGCTTGTGTTCTTTCAACTTCGACATCCAAGTTTATGGTTCTAAGTAGCTTCGATGTGTTCTCCTATTCTTCAATCAAGTATGTTATCCTCCTACTCATTAAATCTTTCAATTATTTCTTCTTCTGCTCTAAGACTTCCTCTTCTTTCCTTCTAGCCTGATCCTTTTCAATCCAAGGTTTTCCTAGTAATATAGAAAATGGGGTGTTGTTCTCAATAAATTTGACAATCTCAAAAGCTTCCTCTATCGAAGTTCCATGAGCACTCATAGATATCTGGGTGACTCTTCCACATAGGGTTATCAACTTTCCTCTAAATAGTCCTATTCCTCCCAATGAAGGAATCATAGCAGGCTTTCATAAAGTTTCCCAAGTTCTTTATGTCATGATATTTACCTGTGTTTCTTCATCCAGAACACAGTCAATGTCGAAGTCTCTTATTCTTGCTTCTATCCATTATTTTCCTTTGAATATCTCTGACAAGTTGACATTCTTTTGATCATTCAGGGTTTCTTTCATTTGTAGCAATACATTCTCTGATTCTTTCTGGGGTTCTTCCATGGTCTCAGTTTCTTGACCTTCCTCAAGGTTTTCTTGTCTTATATTCATTCTTTCTACCTTAGCAATCATTCTAGGGAAATCCAAAACTTCATGATCCATAGCTTGACAACAAAGACAACTAGGTCTTTTACCAGGGTATTCCTTAGAAAGATGTCTTAGTCTTTTGTAATCATAAAAAAGGGTTAATCTTCTTTTTCTCTTAAATAATCCCCAACCTTTCTTGTACTGTGCACTAGGATCATAGTATCTAACCTGTAAAAAATTCTTTCTAGGGTCCTGCATCCATTTTTTAGTCCAAACATTCTTTCTATGCATAGGAATAACATATCTCTCATTATTTATATCAGATATACTCATATTAAACCTTCTTTCATCTAGTTGTGGCCTATCAAACATACCCAGGTCCATTATTTTGAAACAAAAATTTCCACTTATCTTACCTTTTCAATCAAACCTTTTCACTGTTCTTACCTTTATCAAAGCACAAAGCTTTAAGATCTTACCTCTTTAACCAAAAATTCTTAATTTACTTTTATCAGAGCACAACGCTTTCAGGTCTTACCTCTTATCTTCAGATCTGACTTTTATTCTTGGCACAGAGCTTCACAAGTCAATTAGACTACTGCGCTCTAAAGCAACAGATCTATGCACAAAGCTTCCTTTCCTTAAGTTTCCAACAATCACAGTTTCAGGTCGCGACACCGAAACCATTTGTTGGCACAAGGGCAGACCCAGGATTTAACACTTACAATAGAGCACCAACAAAACCCTAACTATCATCCCTTTCGACAACACCTGTGAAGCAAATGAAGTCTCACCCGAGGTGGAGGCAGGGGTAGTTGCAGGACTTAGATGTCTACAACCTTAGTTGGGACACATATCTATGATTGTAACAGTTTAACAGAGAACTTAGCAGTTATAGTTCATTAATATTCAGTCTTAGTTTACAAGGAAACCAAACCCTAATAATAGATCAACGTAGTGTTCACACAGATCCAATAGATTCAAGCACTAAGCATACCAACATAGATCAGATCTAGCATTCATTCAGATTATTAAGCACTAAGCTATCACAGTAGATTCTTCTAAGGATATATCAGTGCACTAAGCATTTAACCACATAAACAACAGAACAACCATAAAGCACAAAACAACCACAACGTGGGATATATGTGGTTCACCCCCACCCTGGGGCTACGTCCACCACCTCTTCTTCTTTATTTCTTTTTTTCAATCTTCTACATGCATAGAGCCATGATATCTTACTCCGCAAATGACAGGAGATATGTGCGCACTCTACTAGATCATCCTTCCCTGAGTTACAACACAAATCCTCTTCATAGTCTTTTACAATCACTTGCACTTAGCCTTGCAAATCCTACACAGTATGCACAAAGCATTTACAATCATCACTTGCACTTAGCATAGTACCAAAAACCTCTTCTCTGACTCTTTCTTACATCACCTAGACTTCTATTTATACATTACAAATAGGGCCTAAACATGGGTAAACCCATCGGAGAACATCTCAATACCCGTTACATAAGCCCAAAACCCAAAAACCCCTAAAAAGGGGTCGAGATCCCACGATCTCAGCTTCGACTTGCGCTCTACCTTCGACAACCTTCCGAAGTCCCAAAAATAGGTCAAACATGACCAAGGATCCTCAAAACTTGGTCAAGGGCCAACACCTAGCTAGGTGAAAGTAATTTCAAAGCAACCAGAAGCTAACACTTCCTCTTTGTGAGGAAATTGTTTTCTCTAATGGTAGTTTTCTCCCCTTGTACCTCAAATGTACTTGAATTTTACAAATTCAAGTCTACTATAACCTTGGAATAAATCGTTGATCCCACCAAAGGTTCAATAAATGTATCCCAAAAACCACCCTCCACCATCATGGCATGACTCCACAAATGTTCTGCAAAATTGGAAGGATTACCAAAGGAAGAACTCAATGCAACATGGTTGGAAAATATTTTAGGGGGAATTCTTTCTCTAACCCAATTTGTATGTTCTCATACAATTTCTTGTATTTACTATAATGTTTGAATATGCCATATTAACTTTAAATGGTATTAATTAGAGAGTAAGGAGGCATCATCGTTTGGTTCTCTTCACCCAAATTTAGATCCAAATATTATTTTTTTCCTAGATCAAATTATGGAACATCAACCTTTTCACTTTCTTCAATCACTGAACGAGATACTTGTGATCTTGGATACCACATATCCTCATCAAAATTCATCACCAATCTCTTCTATTGAGATGGAATGCAGATTCAATAAGCCTTGTAAGTCTCACTGTCATGCATTAGCATTTTTGGAACAATAATAAATTATAAAGGCCACCCTTTGACACACCTCTAGCCAAATTCTTAAGACTTGCTAGACTACAATATCTGCACTGCTAATATTCAAAAGAAATTGTATACTGTAAATATCTTATACAAGAAACCAAAAGAAGGTACTTCTTCAAACCATGAAGGAATAAAACATCATTCAAATCAAGAACATCACTTGAGGGAATCTAGAATGATATGGAGTCCAATCCATTTATAGGATAAGTGGTATCATCACTCAAGTCCACATACATTCCTCCCTCTTTCTCTTGAAACATTATGAAGATGTTCTTGTAATAAGTCATATGTCTTAAAGAAACATTGTTCACAAGCATCCAACACTATACATAGTGTTGATTGGAAGACATGAGATCATGTAGAAGGTGGTTTCAGTATTGGATGCTAACTCATGTACACTTTAGTAATAATCTCTACACTCCCCATAATTTATTTATGTTGCTTGTTTATCCCTTTCCTTTTTTGGAAATTGACTATCATAGTGTCATTTATATAGACACCTTGAAAATTTCACCTCCTTGGTTTGAGGAATCATCTTTCTTACCCTTCCTAGGTCCTACTTTCTTTCCTCCTTTCCTCATCCTCTTGATAAGGGGAAAGTATTCTACTTCAACTTCCTTGGATGAATTGGATTGTAACCTTGTCTCTTTAGGCACAAGTTCATCCAAAATCTTTCCAAATGAAGGGATATTATTGAAAGCACAAATACTCTAGAAAAAGGGTTATAAATATGGATAAAACCCATTCAAATCAATGGGAACCAAATCCTCATTATCAACCTTCAACCCTATCGTAGTCAACTAATTTCTCAACTTTGTGATCTTCATCAAGTAATTATCCATGGTGTCTATGTTACTTATGTGGATGGTAGAGAGATTGTTTCTTGGGTACATTTTGAAATAAATATTCATGCTTTGGTAAAAAGTGATTTAGGCATCATTAACTTAATTTTCCATCTTCTTCTCTGCAATCTGAGAGATGAAATGGTCCTTCATGGAATCAATAATTTGGACTAGTTTTTATTGTAATTAAATCAACAGAGAAGAATTAATAGGAATGATAAGCTTATTCTCAATAAACACCCAATGATCAATTTTCTTCAACATCATTGTTGGTCAAATTATATGTATAATTTATAAACATTAAATCTATCAATCCGGGTTTCATAGACTTCAATATGAAAGAACATGAAATGTAGGATCAAATCCTATTCTAGCCTATGCTAACAACCAATTATGGCAATCAACGCTTAGACAAAAACTGTTGGAAATTAACACTAAGGAATGTATTATTGGGTTGTGGGACAACTAATGGTATAAGGGACCTGAATCACAATATTTCATGCACAAAGGGTATGTTCATGTGATTTTGCGGGAGTATCTTATTAGTATCTTGAACCTTCAATGATTCTTTCCTATATTGTTGCTAAACATCAAAGCAATGAAAACACACACTTCAATGATTAGCCCTCAAAAAAGATACACATGAAGATATAAATAGAAGATAGAATAAAAGAGAAGTATGAGTTGATATGGAATTAGTTTTGTCTCCAATTATGCATGAGATCACGTTGCAAAAATGATCCTTTAACACCGCATCCATGTTTATATCACAATACATGACAACATAACAATGATATTTAATATATTACAAAACTTGCATATATTCCGCATAACAATGTAGAAACTAATAACAATGAGACAAAACAACAAATATAGTAATATCACAAAATGAGAACAAAATAATTAATTAATATAATGAATAACGAAATAAAAAAACAACAAAACAATTTATGACAATATGACATAACAACATATAATAATAATATAACAATTTGAAACAATAAAAAAACAATATAAATATGATATGATAACAGTTAATAACCTAGCAATACATAATAATATATGTAACAATGATGCCCCTAGGGTGTAGAACAATCAGTGATGGAATGTACTATTAAGGCACTCCATTATGTGAAGTTTGTTAATTAATTGGGTTGGTTATCATTGATGGAAACACTCTGATGCGATACTAAAATCATATCAATCATGCTCCCCCTGGAACCATGCTTGCATCTCTGTGACCAACGCTCCCCCTTGAACCATGTCTATGTCCTCTGCATCTGATAAATATCTCCCCCTTTGTCATCAATGACAAAGGTATATTTCCATTCAGGGTTTCTCCCCCTAACTATCTTGTCTGATATCCCAACATGAACTATCCTCTTTATGGTGCTTCCTCGTGTACATATAATACATATAAGATAATCATTCAAAAGGATTCATTTTGAAAGTCCAGTAGAGAATTCTGGTAGCACAAAGGTTTGGGTAATGGACCCAAGTTTGTTTGATGTATAATGGTATGAATTTTGATATATTTGCAGGTAAGACTATTCTATATGGATAGTACATGTCATTCCATTTCCGGTGGTATGTGTAACATCACATAACTCCTCACAGTTTGAGAGTTATGACCTTATGAAGTTGAAGGACCCTCATATGATTGACTTGAAACCCCTAAAGGTCAAAGAAGTCAAAGAGCTTGCAAAGAATAAATTATTTAAATAATAAAGTGAAGTGACAAAGTTAAAGAGGATTATTTAAATAATAAAGTGAAGTGACAAAGTCAAATAGGATTATTTAAATAATAAAGTGAAGTGACAAAATCAAAGNATTTAAATAATAAAGTGAAGTGACAAAGTCAAGGAGGATTATTTAAATAATAAAGTAAACGAAGAATTTTCTAATTATGGAAAGTGGTTATAAGAAGGTTAACCCTAAAATGAGGTAAATGGTTTAAGTGGTCAAGTGGATATTGGATGCATGGACAAGTGGCAATTTGGGCAAAGTTGGACATAGGTGACTATGTGGACAAAGTGGCCTAGAAGATGCTTCTAAGGAAGTTACTTAGAGAGTATAAATAAAAGGCAAGGCTCTCTCATTTTAATCACACTTGATCATGTTCAATATCTATAGGTGACTGAGGTAACCAAAGGATATCTAAGATGAATTTCAGAGGGAAGGTGAAGTAAATAAGGCAGAAATTCAAGGGAGGATAAATTCTTTTGATGATGCTTTCTAAGGTATGTTATTTACAGGTCATCTCACCATTTTAACAATAAAGTTTTTTCTAGAATGATTCAGAACGTGAAATTGGGAGGCAATTGAGACAACATATCCAAGTAGTTGTGGTATGAATTTCATCTTGTGGGTCGTTGTATTTTTGGAGTTACACTCCATGGAAAATAGGGTTTGTGGCTAGTCCTGAAACTAGTCTAAAACAAGTGTTTCGGGTAAAAACGTCATAACTTCTTCATAAAATATCCAAATTCAGTACGACAAAATGTGTTGGTTAGAATACAGTCTGTAATATTTTGTGTAAAATTTTCAGATCCATACAACAAATATTCTGTGTGGGGCATGCTCTACAAGTTCACTCTCTATAATAAGACACAATTCAACAAGGTATGCCATTTTTGATATAACTCCATTTATGAGAGGTTCCAATTAGTGACACCAAGAGGAATTGCATAAAACACAATGAAGAACATTGTGTACTACTTTCATATCTTTATTCATTACAGGTACATAGTTATGATTATTTCAAGCTAGGGTTGTTGACTAATCCAAAACTAGTCATGTGAGACTAAAGTAAAATTTGATGAAAATGATAGTCTCTTATTGTTAAAGTTAAGGAAGGTTTGCAGGTTGAGGTACAAGTTGGCACAGGGTTGATGCACTTTTTTATGGTACAAGTTGTTTCGTACAGGTTGGTGCATGGTTTATGCACTTGTTTATGGTACAGGTTGATACATGGTGCAGGTTTATTGGTACAGGTTTACAAGAGTATATATCACAGTGATAGTGTGACAGTGGTTCCATCATTCTACTTATACGTCAAGGCAGTTGGACAGGGAAAGACATGTGGTTGTATCCACCTTCTAGTTGTAGCTGAAGAACATAGGGGGTTGTGGCTTCATTTTGGTTGTATCCAGAGAATTGGGGAGTTGGAGCTTCCCTCAAGTTGTCGCTTGAGAAACTAGGGGGTTGGATCCTCCTTCCAGTTGCAACTGGAAAAAAAAGGAAGTTGGTGCTTCCAATTAATGTAATTCCTCAATACATATAATGAAAAGCATTACGTGGTTTTCTCCCTCTTTCGGTTTCCACGTAAAAACACTCGTGTACTATATGATTGCTCATTTTTTCATTGTTTATTTACTTTGCAATTATTGGATGATAATGCTACACTGATTTAACACTTGCATTATATGGTTAAAAATGATTAAATTGCACTATTATTGATTCACCCCCCCTCTCAGTTATCCAACAAAGTCACTGGTTCAAAACCCTTGACTTACCTTGTGTGCCGAGTGAGGGGTCCTGTTTGCATACCTGGAGGTTATAGTGGTAGCAGTCAGATAACATGACCATGTGTCACATGAGTATGTGCTAGACTAGTTGTTGATTCCACCAGTCAAAAAAAATTATATATATATATATAAAATCTAACAATATATATATAATGATATATATCGATCCATGTGAATTATACATAATAGAACTCACCTGCACACATATCAACAAATATATAATACGATATATATGAAATGAAATAATACCAATGATCAAATACTACGTGCATCAACAATATAACACATAACAAAAATGTACATAACTCTTGAAAATGTGCATCGTTAGATGAGGGAGCGAATAATTGTAAGCATGAGGATAAAGTGGGTGAATGTGTTGGGCGAAATTAAGTGATTAGAAATGGAGGGAAAAACAAAGGGTATAGTGCATCATAGATCAAATAAAATGATAGAAATTGCAGGTTCTATAACCTAAATATTGATCTCACAAATTCATAATGAAGCCATCAAATCGAATAACACACCAACAACATATGAAATAAAAAATCTACAGAGGTGTCTTGTAACTAATTAAAATAGTAATAGATGAATGAAACACACATATATAACTTCTATAAATTGAATAAAATGTTATGCACTAGTGAAGCCAATCTAATGACTAAAATATAGAACAAATAAGAAAGTGCAAACCAGACTAAGGGGCCCTCCCAATCGATGTTGTGCTACTTGGAAACATTTATCTAGAAGTGTTGATGAATCAACACAAGAGTAACAATGCCTTCTCATTGTAGATTTTAAAACTCATAAATTACAAGTTCAAAAACATGAATTCAATTTTCTCTTACAATGATGAATGATAGCTCTTTGCCTAATATTGTACAAGCTCTAACATTTATATAGAGATCACATCAAATAGATAGAATACGTTCAACAAATGGATGGGTCATTCATTGCTCATAGAACAAAATGCAAAATAAAATAAAAAACATAGATATAATATATATTTACAATGTGATATTAAGGAATTGGTCTTAGACGAGAATAGGAAATAGATAAAAAAATAAAACATCTCATCCTCTCATTCACATGACACACAGTGAGATTGTGATCCAAAAATAAGAGAATTTGAAAAATGGGTTGCACACAAAATTTGGGCAAAAATAGTTTAGAAAAACGTTCGTAACTTCACAACGTGTTTGATTTTGGATATCCTCTTGTCTAAGATTCAACTTGGGTTATCTTGAACAAAACCCATGTTTTATATTTTTCATATTCATCCCCATCTGCTAAAACATCGCGATGCAAAACCGCCTCTGCTATTTTGACACAAGTTTGAATGAAGAACTTTGACCACGAGTTGGAGCTTCATACAATCGACTTGGATATGAACGCTTGAACACATAACCATCTAGACACATTTGTATTTAGAACCATTGTGGATGAATTCTAGCTGGAAGAGTCGAAGTATGTTGACAAATGATTTTGAGTACCGGAAGTGAAGTGTTAGTACATGAATTATTGACATTAACCATCGTTAGAAAAAATATGATATAATCGGCTTTAATTACTAAAAACATAGAAAAACAATGTATTAACCACATGGTATGAATAAAGGTATGTAATGAAGGTTTATGGTGTGCATTATTGACAAAATGTGGGAAATGGTTTAAGAATAATGAATTTATTGGGTAGAGAAATATGACAAAAGAGGAGCCCAACATTCATCCACAATCTATACTTCCAAGGTGTAAAGTTGGAAGTACCTTCTAACCTGTCACACCCTCTAATATCAAGAGTAATCATCCCTACAAATCCCGAGGCACACCTCAATTAACAAATAAACCAAAACAATAAGTATATTGAGCACATATTCTAGGTGAAAATAAGAACTCCAGTCCCTATAGCAACTAGGGAATCAACCCAAGAGGCTAGTCTCGGGTACAAGTGATTATCCCAAGCATGGATTGACTTCAACTAATGTAGCTAAGTTTTAAAACCTGTGAAATATCCAACTCACAGTTGTACAAGAAAGCAATTTCAAAACAATATCTTTGATACCATGTAGAAATTTTGGAAATCTTCCCAAATTGAAATTTTCACCTCTCTATAATGAGGTCATGGATTTAACACATATAATTTTTATCCTTAGGGATGGAATTAAATATTCAGAAATACACCTGCAAATATCTCAAATCTATCCACCACTAGTTTAGGCAAGTTCAAGTAGATAAATATCAAAAAATACTTCAACACTAGATCAATGCAACAAACCTCAAGGCATGATCTAATGAAGTATGAACAATTACATTCATTAATAGTAGAATATAAAAAAACATTTTATATTATAAATTTCATCTAGGGCATGATAAATCACTCAAAATTTTATCCTTTAGGTCCCAATAAATCATACTATCAAAACAACTATGAAATTTTCTCAAAACTCATGAAAACCATATCTAAAAATAAGATTTGTATTAATATAATTTAGGAAAACAATGGTACAACTCCTTATTATCACAATATAAAGATAAAGTACAATACCTTAGCTTTTTCAAAGCTGGCATAATTGATGTGAAACCTAACTAACAATAACAAGGAATATAAATGCATCCTACCAAGTTATACTAGCCTCTCTAAGAGCTCAACAACTAGATAACATCACACCAATATTCCAACCCTTAGACCCATGATTGCATGTCATATGATTTATTATTCACTTGCATCACACAAGCCAAGGAACCCGAACACATGCCTCTTACAAGCATTATCCTTGGAGATTTTTGTATGAATTAAAAAAGAGAAGGTGACTGGGGGAAAGGTTATGCATTGACATATTGGTTTCTACAATATGATGGAGACTAGTAGAGAGAGGTATAAGAGGATATGATTTCTTTATCTATGGGGTTTGAAAGTAGAAATTAGGAAGTAAGAGAGAAATATGGTAGAGTTTTAGTGCTTTTGGGCTCAGTGGTGTTAGCACCGAGGTTTTGGCAAGAATGCATGAACAAAACAAGTTTTGCATGGCACATGTGCCACAAGTTTTGTATCATGCAACCCCAAGATTTAGTGTGTGTCGACTATTTTCTACTGCACCTGTACCAATCATTTTGCAACATGCATGACAAATTTCATGCTATGAAAAGGCTTTTAATAAGACATGTGCATATCTATTAATGATCAATTATAATGAATAATAATTGTTTTGTAACCAATTGATTGGTCATGCTTGAGCTTATTAGTGACCTGACATATTTTTTATGATTTCCATGCTTCTATAGAGATAAAAGGATTGCATGCAGACTAGTAATGGTTACTCTTTTTTTGGTCATTGTTGGTTTTTCATTGTAATTCTAGAGTTGTAATGGTAATATGAGAGAGAAAGTAGATTAATATCTAAGTCTCTAGTCTCTAGTTCAAGCTTAATGAGTCTCTGCAAAGGATACGACCCTGTATGCGCATGAATGAGTATCTATGATTAATGAATGGAAGCATGAGACCCATTTGATACTTCCTGTCATGAGTTATGTTCTAAATGACTGCTTGTTATATGTGATGGACCATTATTTACTTATATAAATGCTAACATGAATGAATACAATCTAATACACAACTCTAAGTTATGGGTTTCTTGTATGTCATATTCCTTCATGTAACACACAAGTATTTGGTCTATGTAATTCTCATAGTGTCTCGGGTGAGACCTTATTCGTTCCTTGAATGTTGAATATGTCGACGCTAATGGGGTATTTGTTGGTAAATGTTAATACCTAGACAAAGCCCCATTTCATGTGTAAAACCCCTTATAGGAAGACACTTCAAAGTAGAAATAGATCATGATTGTTTGAAGTACTTCCTGGAGAAACAATTATCTTCAAAAGAACAACAAAAATGGGTTACAAAGATTCTAGGTTATGACTTTGAAATTATCTACAAAAGAGGAAAACATAATGTTGTGGCAGATACCCTTTCAAGGAAAGAAGAAGAAACAAAAATTTCACTATGTGCTATTTCTGTTCCGCAATCTGATTGGGTGGAAGAAGCAAGGATAGAATGGAAGCAAGACAAAGAGGTATGCAAGATCATTCAAGAACTACATGAGGACCATAGTTCATTAAATAATTTTGTATAGAAGAATGATTGTCTATGGTATCATGATCGCCCATATTTATGTACGAATTTCTAACTCAAACATAAGGTCCTCTGAGAATTGCACACTTATCATATAGGAGGATATTCAGGATTCTTGAAAACATATCACAAGATCAAGAAGGATCTTTTTTGGGAAGGTATTAAAACTAATGCTCAAAATTTTGTATCTGAATGTTCAGTCTTCCAACAAAATAAGGGAGAAACAATCAATATTTTAGGTCTCCTACAACCATTAGATATACCAAGTCAACCTTGGGAAGAAGTTTTAATGGATTTTATTATAGGTTTACCCAAATACAAAGGAAATAATTTCATCATGGTAGTAGTGGATTGACCGACAAAGTATACCCATTTTTTCTCTCTTTCTCATCCTTTTAAAGAAAGTATAGTAGCTGCAACATTCATGGAAACAATTCTAAAGCTACATGGAGTCCCCAATATTATAGTAAGTGACATAGATCCAATTTTCATTGGAAATTTTTGGATTGAATTATTTTCTTGTTTGGGTACTCAATTGGCCCACAACTCCTCTTACCACCCTTAATCCGATGAGAAAACTAAGATTGTGAATAAATTTCTAGAAGGATATCTTCATTTTTTTGCATCTGATAAACATTCACAAAGGGTCAAGTGGTTTCCTTTGGTAGAATGGTGGTACAACACATCCTTCTATAATTCATCAAAAATTTCCCTGTTTTTGGAACTTTATGGATATCATCCTCCATCCATTACATCACCCTTGAAAGGTAATACAACTGTTCAAGTATTGGAGGACCACATAGGGAACCAACAAGAGGTTCTCAAAATATTTAAGGACAACATGGTTATAACAAAAAATAGGATGAAACAACAAGCATATCAACATTGCAGTGAAAGGGAATTTGAAGTGGGGGATTGGGTATTTCTAAGGATACAACTATATAAACAAATGTCCCTCAAGAAATAAAATAAGGACACTAAATTAGCACCCAAATATTCTGGCCCTTATAAGGTTTTGTAAAGGATTGGACGTATGGATTACAAATTGGAGTTCCCTCCATCTTCACATGTACATCCAGTCTTCCATGTTTCTTGTTTAAATAAGGTAATGGACAACAAGATCCCAATCCAAAATGTTTTACCAGAGATTACTAAAGAATGGAATATCATACTAGAACTAGAAACAATAATTGAAACAAGGATTAAGCAACTGAAAAATCGAGAAATCACAGAGTACCTTGTCAAATGGAAAAACCTACCAGTGGAAGAGACAACATGGGAAGATGTGTTATTCATGTAGAAACACATGTAGTTAGTCAAGCGTTGAGGAAAACACTTGTTTAAAGGGGAGGGGCATGTTAAGACCTAGAAAAAGGCCCATTTTATGTTTAAAACTTCTTATTAATCCCTAGATATTGAATTATTACATTTATAGTATTATAATTGTATGTCGGATAGGAACCTTCATGGTACCCTTTAATTATAATTATACCCTCTCTCTCTCTCTCTCTCTCTCTCTCTCTCTCTCTCTCTCTCTCTCACACACACACACACACACACACACACACACCGAGGAGACCTAGTCTCAGGATTATCTTATCATATCTCATATTGTATTATGAATTGGATATATTGTAAAAGGAGGTTTCCCCCTCAAACTAGACTATATTCATTGACTATTTATCATCTTCAAGGCATTGGATCCTAACAGTAAACCCTTTCAAACACTAGGTTTGAAACCCCAAGCCAACAAATTGGTTTTTTTTCTGGGACCTAATGATTTTGTGCTACATCTTGGAGGAAGGACATGATGCTTAAGCCTTAAATAAAATATATAGAATAATGGATCTTTGAGAAAGAGGACAAATTCACATGGTGGGAGACTAGAAACTTGCAAATCAACTTGGAAAGATGGAAAAAAAGGTACATTTATTCTGATTTGAATGAAATTTTCTTTGTTGACTTTCCTTTTTTATTGTAATGGCAAAAGTCTCCTCAGACACACACTTTTATTAAATAGAAAAATAAATTACATATGAGAATTTGCAGGAGTTTACACCTGAACAACTCAACACTCTTGCAATGAGCTATATATAAGATAAATGTCCTAACAAACTCTAGCTATGGATCACTTATTAAATAAACCAGTGTCTATTTACAATAAATGTTATCTTAACAATATTATAACTATACTCCTAATTTTGAGCCTAAGATATGAAACCTTTCTAGAGTCATATCTTTTACAACAATATTCATTTCTAAATGTCTCCATTTATTAATGAAATATTCTAGATTATTAATTTAATATTCTAAATTAATAATCATTTTATTCTAACTTTTAAACTATGATATTTGTATTTTGGATCATCTAACATTCCCCCTTATGATCCAAAGATACATTACAATAGATACCAAGTTCATCCTTGAACTTAGTAAATTTTATTCTGCCTAGAGGTTTCGTGAAAATGTCGTAGATCTGATCTTCTGAAGGACAATCAATTGGCTTGATGACATCCTTTGCAATGAGTGATCCGATATGATGATACCTTGGTATCCACATGTTTTGTCTTTGAATGAAAAACTGGATTCTTGGCAAGCTTAATGGATGTCTGGATGTCGATGAATAATGATGTATCTTATGTTTGAGAAATGCCCAAGTCCTGCAAAACTCTACGTGACCAAACAATTTCTCATGTTTCTTCCCATGCTAAGATGTATTCTGCTTTTGTTGTAGAAGTGGAAACTGTAGCTTGTTTCTTACAATTCCAAGACACTTCTATTGAACCCATGTTCATTAAATAACTTGATGTTGATGCTCGATCATCAATACTTCCAGCAAAGTCGACATCTGAAAATCCACCAAGTACACAATTTTTAGTCCTTTTGTAAAGAAGACCAAAATCTTTTGTTCCTTGGATATATCAAAGAACTCTTTTGGCTGCATTCCAGTGGTTGTCCCATGGTTTCTTCATAAATCGTGAAAGAATATTGACTGAATAAGATAGATCTAGTCGAGTGTTTGTCAAATCAATCAAGCTACCAATGAACTGTCTATAAATAGTGTTGTCTACCATTTCCCCCCCCTTCAAATTTTGAAAGTTTCAAGTGTTGTTCCATAGGGGTAAGTGATGGTTTTCAATCCTTCATTCCAAATCATTGAATAATTTATGTTGCATACTTACTCTGCGAAATGAAAATATGATGTGGACATTGGAATACTTCAATTCCAAGATAGTAGTGAAGTAATCCCAAATCTGTCATCTTAAAACATGCATGTAACTCCTTTTTCACCCGTGCAATATGATCATCATTGTTTTCTTTAATGATCAATCATCTACATACATAACAAGAATTACCATATATGAACCCTATTGACGAATATACAAAGTATCATTAGATTCGCTTCGTTGAAAACCAACTTTCCTAAGGTATTCATCCATTTTGGTATATCAAGCTCGGGGAGCATGCTTTAACCCATATAAAGCCTTGATTAATTTGCAGACTTTATGCTCCTTCCCTTTAATTTCAAAACCTGGTGGTTGTTCCATATATACATCTTCCTGTAAGTCTTCATTGAGAAAAAAAAAATTTACATCCATTTGATGAACTTTCCAACCTTTCTGAGCAACCAATGCAAGTGTTAATTGGATGGTATTCCATTTAGCTATAGGAGAAAAAGTTTCCTCATAATCAATGCCTTCCTGCTGTGCAAAACATTTTGCTACAAGTCTTTCTTTATACTTATCAATGTCTCCATGTTGGTTGTATTTAATTCTGTAAACCCATTTGCATCCGATGGGTTTAACACTTGTAGGACAATCAACAAGTTTCCAAGTGTTGTTATCAATTACTGCTTGATACTCTTCAATCATAGTCTATTGTCATTCTTTATGTTTTACTACTTCTTTGTATGTGGAAGGTTCAGTAAAATCATTTTCTACCAAGGAAAAATTTCCTTCATTGTTGTGTGATCCCCTTATTCCTGTTTTATTCTTCTCATCAGGCCTTACATCTTTCAAAAGTTGAACTGCCCATTTTGGTAGTTGATATTCACTTGTGTGGGGATTTGAATTTCCATTATTGTAAACTAGATTAATGTAAACTGATGTTTGTCGATCAATTGAATATTCAGGAGGTGGAGAATCATTGTCAGATGAACTACCACTACTAGGAGAGTCTGATGAATTGTTGGAAGATCCAGATGGTGTTGTTGAAGTAAATGGACTGGATGTATCATATTCAGATGAAGGAAAATCAAGTTCATACCAATTAGGTGAATTTGGCTGACTTTGCATTTTTCCTTTTCTTTGATTTCCTTTAGTTTCTAACTTTTGAAGAATACTTTATATTTCTTCAGCACTCTTACATTCAATTTCATCAAAAACTACATCCCTGCTCACAATAAATTTTCCATTGGACAAAAGTCGGTACCCTTTCTTCTCATCAAAATACCCAATCATTGTGCATTTCAAGCTTCTTGAGTCAAGCTTAGTTCATTTTTCTTTTGGATCTAAGGCATAACATACTAAGCCAAAAGCTTGGAGATGTTTAACTCGAGGTTTGAAACCAAACCATGCTTCATAAGGTGTGATTCTATCCAAAGATGAAGTTGAAGATATGTTCCTTAAGTAGATAGTTGTATGGATTTCTTCTGCCCAATATATAGAACTTAACTTTTTAAAGCTTAACATGGATCTTGCCATTCCTAACAAGGTGCGATTCATTCTTTCTACGACTCCATTTTGCTGAGGAGTGTAGAAATTTGTAATATGTCTTCTTATCCCATTGTCTGTGCAATAAGTTTTGAATTCATTAGAAGTAAATTCCCCTCCATTATCTATCCTAAGAGTTCCTATCTTTTCTTTAACTTCGTTTTCAACAAGTTGACGAAAAATATTAAACTTTTCAAATACTTCTGACTTTTTCTTGAAGAAGTAAACCCAAGTTATTCTACTGAAATCATCAATAAAGAGTAAAAAATATTTGCAACCACCTAAAAAAGTTTCAAGTGGTCCACAAACATCACTGTGAACTAGTTGCAACCGCCTATTTGCATGCCATGAACATGTTGGAAAACTCTCTCGACTTTGTTTTCCATAAATGAATGCTTCACATTTTGAATTTTCCTTTTTGAAAGTTGGAAGTCCCTTAACCATCCCTTGTTTTTTCAATTAAGAGAGACTTTCAAAATTGAGATGTCCATATATCAAATGCCATAATCTTATAGGTGAAATACCTATACTTACTACTCCTGCAAAGTTTGAATGCCTTGGAATAACTATCCCTTTCATCCTTAACAATTTTCCATCTTCATAACCTATCATCATTGTTTTCATATTCTATTTGAATGAATTAATCTTAACTAAGCCATCTTCCATAATCACCTGATGTCCTGCTTGTCGAATCATGACTAAAGACAACAAATTCTTTTTAAAGGTGGTTACATACCATACATTTGAAATCATTTGTTCTCCAATATCAAGTAAATAAACTTTAACTACACCTTTTCCATAAGGAATATGTTTGGTATTATCTGCAAGAAAGACGAAATTAAGATGGAATTCTTGAAAATTCCAAAAGAAGTCAAATCTAAAAGTCATGTGCTGAGATGCTCCTGAATCTAGAATCCAAACATCTTCATAATCACTTTTAAAATCAGTGGAAATCTGTAATGTTGAAGATGAGGTAAAGACATATTCTGAACCATCATCACCTCGATCATTTGCAAACTATGTTGTGTTTTGATGAAGTTTGGAAATTTTATCAATGCAAGTTCGACAATCTTTTGCATTTGTTACATCGTCTACAAACAATTTGACTGAAATATCTTGCTCTGCCTGAATTTTGTCCTCTACCTCTATTTTGACCTCTATGTGGATTTTTTCCTTTGCCTTGACTGTTTCCTTGAAAATATCCTCTGCCTTGACTATTTCCTCTTCCTTGAAAATACCCTTTGCCTTGATTGTTTCCTCTACCTTGAAAATTTCTCCTGTCTGAAAAATTGTTTTCGCTACTTTGGCTTCGACCACGACCTTGTACAAAATATCCTCTTTCTCTGCTTCTAGAACTGTCACTTGAAGATTTACTTGTGTTGGCTTCTGTGAAAAAAACATCTTCCCCAACTTGTTTTTTCTTTCCAAAAGTTTTGTTGTGTTGAGATAACATTTCACATAGATCATCAAACATAAGCTTGTCTAACTTTCCAGTTACTTTTAAAGTTTCCAAAAAATGTGTATAGGAAGAAGGCAATCCAGCAATTAAAATTTTGGTCATGAAACTATCATCTACTGCTTGAAAACCAACATTTAGTATTTCCTGGTTAATGTTCTTAAGTATGGAAATATATTCATGTATGTCACCTCCTTTAGTCAATTTCTGTTGGAGCAAATTTAATTGAAGATCAACTCTCTTTGATTCAGGCTGAGTATCAAATAAATCCTTAAAAAATTTCAAAGCAGACCATGCATCAGTAGTATTTTCAATGTGAACATACATCTCATCATTAACTGAAGATTTAATGAGTGTTAATTATTTGGAATTTTTAACTTCCAATTTTTCTAATGTAGTTGCATCTGTAGGCTTATTTGTCTTAGTATATTCATTACATATATCATGCCAAAGTTCATTGTAAATGAGAGTACTTTCAATGAGACGTTTCCATGTCTTGTATGATTTTTTGCCTTCAAGTTTATCGGAGTCAGAGAACAAATTAATTAACTTTGACAATGTAGTGTTAAATCTTCACACCAAAAAAGAATCAAGAAAAAACAAATCAAGATGAGAAACACAACACACTCATCACACACAAAAAAATGATCTATCGAGGCTTGGCCTTGACCCTCGTATAGTCATTGAAACAAGAGAAAAATGACTGAGCTTGGTACTTGGATCTAGTCAAATTTCAAATAACTTTCAAAATTTTACTCTTTACAATGCTCTTGCAAATTTACCCCCCCTCAAAGTAAAACTAATTTGCATTACAAAAATTTGTTACCCAGAAAAACAAAATGACTGCATAAAGTTGAAACCAATAAAAAAATTATGTGGTGCTTGCGCTTTGAAATAGAACTAAACCACAAAGAAAATGTTGGTCTGTTAAATTCTTTGAATTTGTTACAGCCCATCAAAGATAGATATCCAAATGTGGGCGACTGGATGCATCTAAACCTGAAGATTGTCTGTAGGAAGGAAATCTCCCAGATGTTGGTCCTCCTTCATCATCTACTCATTTGTGCGATTTCTTCTAGAGAATTTGACAAATAAGGAATTCATTGCATTGTCAGGTGTGCATACCCTTGGAAGATCCAAGCCAGAACATGGTGGTTGGGGAAATACTTCAGTTATATGTTGTCGATTCTATGCTACAACATTTTACCGGTCTTCTTCAAAAAATCTTCACCAAACAATCTTCACGGACTGACCTTCTTGTTTGTTGTTGAACTTTCAATAGTTGAGTGTCGTGAGATATAACCTGTGTTTCAAGTTTGTTGGAGATACAAAATGGGAAGGATACATCAGATGAATCTACGTTGAATCACACCACTGAAGGTCATGTGTTCGATCCATGCTCACTGCACCACTTCATACGCTCCATAGAGAAATTGATGCATAGGAATACGCTTACAAATACGCTACAGGAATGCCAAAGCACTACCAGATTCGCTATTGACTGATAATTTCAATGCGAGCCACCATTTCACTGGCTTCAATTGATGAGAATTTCATCTATATGTTTTTCCTCAATCTCAGAACCCATAGTTACAAGAAATTTGACTCACAAAGACCAAACAATGTGTGCTTTGTCTCAGAACAGAACACAATTTACTGAATATTAATTCACCAGGAATTACATATGCCTGTTGGGATTAACATTAACATATTCAAAAAAGTCTGTTGAGGTAACAATAAAGTATATTGATTATGACATGGGAGCGGATTCAAGATATATCTGTTTTGAGCAGACTGAAATGGCTCAGAAAGCACAAATTGATAATGAAAAATTGCAAACAAAAAATTATTTTCCATTTTTTTGTTTGTTTGCAATTTCAATAGTGGCTTGGTTATTTCAATAGTGTTTTCCAAATATTTGTAATATTTTATTTCAACAACATTTTCAGAAAAGATTATTTCAATGACGTTTTTCAAATCCGTTGGAGAGAAATCAGGAAACCATGTTTCAAGGATGTGCTTAGCAAAGTGCTGGACACTAGATCTATGATACCATAATAATGGCAGAAGTGTCCTCAGACACACTTTTATTAAATAGGAAAATAAATTACATATGAAAATTTGCAAGAGTTTACACCCGAACAACTCAACACTCTTGCAATGGGCTATATATAATCTAAATGTCCTAACAAACTCTAGTTATGGATCACTTATTAAATAAACAAGTGTCCATTTACAATAAATTCTATCTTAACAATATTCTAACTATACTCCTAATTTTGAGCCTAAGATACGACACCTTTCTAGAGTCATATCTTTTACAACAATATTCTATTTCTAAATGTCTCCATTTATTAATTAAATATTCTAGATTATTAATTTAATATTTTAAATTAATAATCATTTTATTCTAACTTTTAAACTATAATATTTGTATTTTGGATCATCTAACATATTGCATGAATGGGTAAAGAGACAAACATAGATTAACTCTATATGGCGAGATCAAGAATCGTTGATTTGTGATCAATAAGTGGTAACTCATTTGAAATATTTGGATAGTAAGTGGGATAGATCCATTGAGTTTTGGTTCAAATGAGTTAAGGAGAGATATATTGTTGAGTTTGCATTTGAATGAAATGAATCTTTCAGTAGTGCTAAAAGGAATTTTGTTTCCAGCCCTAGAAGAAGATAGTTAGAAGAAATCCCAGTATGGATACAAATTATATTCATGGAGAAGGGGATAATGCACATGGATATCGATAGGATTGTAGTGTAAACCCCCCATGTGGAGGGGGGGGCGATGAAAAAAAGGGGTAAGAAGATGAGATAAGGTGAAAATAGAATGGCTCTAGAAGAGAATAGAAGAAGAAGAACCAATCTAAGGAGGCAAGTCAATCATAGAAGAAAAGGAAAGAGAGAAAGTGGTAACAAATGAGAATTGAAGTCTAAGATGAAGAGAAGAGGAACCACACTATAAGTTTGCACATGAGAAAGATTTTTCTAGATAGGAGTTTAAAAGAAGAGAGGCCATTGAAGAGATGTACTGTCATGAATGAGGTATCAAGAGAGGATACTGGAGGTAGTAGTAATAGATTTGTAGAAAATGAGGTTAGATCCCCTTGTCTAATGAGATATGTAAGTGAATTAGAGGAGGATGAGGCTTAATTTAGTATCACTAGCGATGCAAAATATAACGATAAAGGATCTCTCCAAGAAGGTGAAGAGATATTGGCTATTATAAGGAGGCTTGTGTGGTTCAAGATAAGAATCTTTTTTAGATCCGTCACCGAAGAAGATGAGATAGTATAGAGGAACCCTCTCTTTCAACCACCCCCATAGTGCATTAATAACCAAGAAGAAACAATAGAAGAAGAAAGTGCAAGAGAGACATAAGGATAAGATACCGATGGAGTAGAAGCTAAAGTCAAGGAAACTTCACAAGAAAGATCATCAATACTACTATTAGTAAGTAGTTATCAATCATGAAGATCAATTTCTATTTCAAATATTGAAATTTATTATTCGACCATCAAGCTTCCCACATTTCATGGGACATGAAAAGATGATGCAGAAAAACATTGGTTCATGTGTGAAGCAATCTGGTCTTTGAAGTGAGTCACATATAAGTTGTCTAAAATCACATAGCTAGAGACCACATTAAGAAGAAAATATCTAACATGGTATATGAAGTACAAATTTACTTCACCAACGGGATATGCAAGGTACCTTACAGATATAAAGATAAATATCCTTAGAGAATTCCAAATACCAAAGTTAGAGTCACAATGTATAACCTAGATAAAGGAGATCAAGTAACAAGTTGGAGAAAATGTGTGGGATTATGACCAATGTTTCAAGATCCTCTTGGAAAGATTCACATTTTAGATCCAATATTTCCAACACAGAGAGTGGTTTATTTCCAGAATCCTACCACGCATTTGGGTCCCACTCAGACATCCGAAGGTAATGACTCAGTCGGAAGCTGTAGAAATTGCAATCTCCCTGGAGTTTACACTAGGATGTGGCAATACGTCGATAGGGTTAGCACATGTACAATATTGGCTCGTGAACCTCACCATGCATCTATAATATTAAAAAGGTAAAGGTGGTGCATGAGAATTTCTAGTGTATCTTATTCCATGTATAAGGTCACCATCAAAATGAGTGCCCTGCGCTCAGAAATTATATGGGGACGAGCATGCCAACCCATTTCCTACCAAGTCACAGATGGAGTGGCGTGAGATATATAGATAATGGGGACATGTACCTCCCCAATGAATAATTCTGCAGAAGTATAATAAGACTATGCACACTCCATTTTGTGAGTTCTTCAAATCCATGGAACATGGTGTAAACAACTATCGGTCTATAGTTAATGAAAGAGCATACCATGGATACATATCAGGTCCAAGAAGAAAATAAGGGTGGAAATCATTGATGATTCCAAGGGGGATAAAGAGGAGGATATGGAAGAGGAGGAAACAAAGGATACATGGGGGAGGAGGAATACCACCAACTTGTTTCAACAGTGGTGAGACAGGTCACCTAATGTGGTTATGTACCAATCCCCTTGCGTTGTGTGGACATTGCCACAAAATAGATAACGTAACATAAGATTTCCCAGAGTTGGTGGAGAAATGGGAAGAGAAACAAGAGTGTTGCAACATGGTTACTACTGAGCCACGATACAAATACAATATGAAATAATTATTAGAGGTGCGGCTAGTAACACGCAGAGGTATCCATATAAGAGCCGACTTAAATATAGGAGAATGCTCAAATCAAAATTTATAAGAGAAGATCAGGAAAGTATTGTAGGCACCTCCTAAGTTTTAGGTTGCATAGAAAAAATAGTTCCTGTATGGTGCACAAAGGAATATGGAAGAGGAACACATGCAAAAAGAGTTACAGTGCATAGTGCGATAAGAATCATGGCACAACACTTACCTAGATACTAACTCATAAAACCAAGTAAGTTAATTCTTTCATTGTTGTATTAAAGTATTGGGTGATCGTATTGTTACCAAGAAGTTGAGACATATGTTGATGAGATTTATCGAGGAAGGTGAAAATAATTCTTAGAATGAAGCTTCGATCTTTTCCCCACTACTAGAATGGGATGTGTGCCATATTAGCAAAAGGAAGTGCATGTGAAGAGAATTCAAGGTGACAATTGAGCTAGGAAGTTATGAAGTGAAAGGTGGTATGTTGGACCGAGGGTCTGATGTGAACATATTTCCAAATAATTCAAGGGATTTGATGGGAAAACCAAATAGGGTGTGGTCTCTCATTCAACTTAGGCTTGCAAATCAATGTAGAATTTATCCCATTTGAAGGACGGAGAAATTTGAAGTTAACCTTGATGAGGTAAAAACAAAATCATATTTTTAGGTAATTGATATTATGGATGAATCATACCCCTATCCATCTCTGCTTGGAATTAACTGGGAATAACAATTCCATACTAAATTTAAAGAAAATATAAATGTCCTTTGAGATGGGCACTCTGCCTATCATTGCATGAGTAGATTCAGATGAGGGTGATAGATACAATGAGCCCATAAATGAGGATGCATAGATCTTGATAATTGAGAATATATACAAAATCATAGGGTGAAAGCATGACTATGTGAATATGACAACCAATGGTGATTTGATATGGAGGAGTGTCTTCTCATATGATATGGATTTAGAGGATGTGATGACAAGATGGAAAAATAAGTTGTATGAGCACATTTGTTACTGTGAATGGCATTGGATAACCAAGAATATTCCTAGTGCGTAATGGGTCAATAAGTTTGTCCACACCATGGATATGGTCCCCAAAATATGGTAAATATAGGAGGAGATGAGAAGGAAAACTAGGGACTGGGTGAAATTGAACAATTAGTTTTGTGTGACATTCAAGTTTATGTTGGAGGTATCCGTGCAAAGGGATATCCTAATCAATATGAAGAACTATATATTCAATCAACAACTCAGAGACCCATGTATAAGGCAATTTTTACATTCATAAGACAATGGTAAAGTTGAATCAGTTGTTGTACTACTGGAAGGTAGAAAAAAATCATGCACACGATGAGGACCCTCACAAATTATAGATAAATGACACCAAGGGAAAGTGGACAATCCACATGTTGTGACAGGCACTAAAACTCTCCATTTTCTTGTAATCTACTAGCAAAACCCCTCCAATAAAATTGATCCCCTTTATTTTTTGTCTTTGAAAACTCTTCAACCTATATTTTCTTGATGATTCCTTCTCCCATTCCAAGCATGCTCTTCAAGATTCACATTTCAATCAAAATTGTTCATCTCAAGTTTTAGACACTTAGAAAATTTTCAAGATCAATTAAGATTTTTCAGGTGAGTTAATGAAAACTCCTCCGATGAAAATTGGAGGAGTTTTAAAACTCCTCCAATGTACATCAGAGGATTTCCCTCCAACCTCGTTGATAGCCATTGGACAACTTATCAATTCTTTCCTTCGATAAGTCTTTTCATCGCATGATTTTCTACCAACTCCTCTGATACATTGGAGGAGTTTGTATTACCTCCTCCAATACATCGGAGGAGTTTCCACATTCCCCTCCGATCATCTTCAAAACTCTTTCTAACAAGTCTTTTAATGTGTATTAGAGGATTTCCCACCAAGTCCTTTGATGCACATTGGAGGATTTTTCACCAACTTTGTCGAGTTAAGACTTTATACCCATGCACATTTATTGTTAAAACCTCACAAAATTATAAATATATGCTCAACCAACCCTTGTCTCTTATTGTTTCATTGAGCATCGACGAAAGGAAAGTAGTCCCCAAGTGAAATAAAATTGGACCCGAAGCTTGATTTTCCCTCCATCAACCATTGCCTTCCATGTGACATTGAAATGATAGGTAATCCATACTACAACCATGCTCTCTCTCTCTTCTGTCTGGCTTACCAGTCTAGGGTTAGGGTTTTCATGTTGATTTTAAATAGAATACCAGTATAGGGTTATGGTTTTCACATCGGTTCTAAATATAATTAACTATGCCCAAGTGTTCCATATTCCCCCCTTTTATTTATTTTGTCCTTGACCACTTTTGTCCCTTTAAACTTACCATTATTCCCCAAACTAAACCTTATTCTTGTGCTTCACCTCAATATTGAAGCCAACAAATGATGCTTGCATAGTCCTGACCTCAAGCACGGTTATCCAATATAGGTGCTTTGTCATAGAGCCAGGTTATCCTCAACCTTAATCAAGGGATTTTCCACAAACATTAATCTACTTGAAACTCATTCGAAACCCTACGAAGTAGGATGGATCCAAAATCTAACAAAACATAACTTTTTGAAGTCGAGATGAGACTTAGTGTGAAAACAACACAATTTTCATTGTTTTTCGAGACTTTTCTATGAGCTTATTCACTTCCATTGGAAGTCTTCCCATGAAGCATTTCGATATTTATCGGAACAACTGATGCAAATTTCCCTGATTCATGCATTGACTATTTAGATTACTTCACGCCAACTCCTCTGATACATCGAAGGTGTTCGTATCAACTCCTCCAATACATTGGAGGAGTTAAGGACAAATTGGTTGATTCTTTATGATCCCTCTGATTCATCAACAAGATTAAAACTAACTTTCATAATACACACTTAAGCCTATCAAGACCTTTCACACCAACTCTTTCAATGGTATTCGAAGGAACTTTTACTAACTTCTTTGATTTTCATACTAATTCATCAGAGCAGTTGGAACTAACCCCTCCGATAGTCATCGCAACAGTTCGTAATAACTACTCTGATTTTAACATTTTAAGCATATTTTAAACCAGTTTATTCTCTAAATCTCACCAAAGGGCTCACCATTCCTTGTATTATACTTTTTTCAATGGATGGTGATCTTCCACCCATCATCATCTCAAGCGAATCCTTGGGTATTTGAATATACTTAGAAATATTAGTTTTATGTAACAATTATGGTTTTATTTATGCTAATATCATATTTACCTTGCAATTTAAGACATGTCACTGAGAAAGAAGGTGACCAATAAATCACCTCCCACCGAGGCCTCCAGAAGTGTCCAACATATTGAAGATGAACCAAACACTCCTAGGGCTATGTACAATGATACTTCTAGATTCCTAGATAAGGGAGAAGAGGTTCTGAGATGGGGGGCTCTAAAGTATTGTATAAACTCAAGAACTAATTCAAGGACATATACTATGTTAATGAATATCGAGAATCCCTCAAGGCCAGTTTTCAAAAGAGAGAAGAACTTGTGTGTGTGGCTATTTTTCTATGAAATCTTTGAAGTGGAATGTATGTTGATCACATGAACTGTATGTTGACAACATTTTCTTATAGACTAATCTGATGCATTCAATGTCATTTTGCAGTATTCTTATTCTTTATTATATTTATAAATCCTAAGATCGTGAGTTTTTATGTATGCAGAAATATAATTTGTACTTTTCTGGTTATATGTATGTATGCATGTGTTTCTAACTTTTCACCTTTATTTCATCTATGTGGGCGAGGTTTTTTGGCAGAGTTTAGTTCCATTTCAGATCATTTTGGTTACTTCAGTTCTCTCTTAGATAGAATAGGATAGATTAGAAGTAGATTATATTTATTTTCATACATAGTATTCATCTAGATTATATTTATTTTCATACATAGTATTCATCTACATCTTTACTTGCATAAACCATCCATCTCCATAATCAACAATGGAAGCCATGCCAAATTCCGGATGGGTTTTATAAACCAAACGTTGCATAGTCTAATTGGGACCATGCACCATGGATAAAATCTTACTGTTGCAAGGTGAATTATGCCTCGTCAAAACCAGGTGAAGGATCCCATTACTATGGTTCCAAAATATACAAGGTTGTTGAGGACAAAGAAGAACAATATTGGTATAGAAGAAGCACCAAATATGGTGATAATTGGTGATTATTGGGATCATGAAACAATGATGCAAGTGGTGGAATTGCTAAAGCAATACAAATATATGTTTCCTCATAAGTTTTTCCTAAGATGAAGACAATCGTAAGATCCCTAGGGCAGATGAAAATTCAACTGAAACCAAATTCTAAACCAGTCAAGAAGAGACCATATAAGCTAAACCCAAAGTACAAATAAAAGGTGCGCAAGGAAGTGGAAAGTATGATAGATATAAACACCATCATTCTAGTGGAAGAATAATAATGAATCATCTCGATGGTGGTAAAACCAAAGAAGACACATTATTTAAGAATTCATGTATACTTGTGGAGCCTCAATTCAACCTGCATGCATGATCCCTTCTCGACTCCATTTACATATTGTGTTTTGGAGAATGTAGGTGGGTGTGAATCTTATTCTTTCATGAATGGATTTTCAAGATACCACCAAGTGCACATCACTGAGGAGGAAAGAGCCAAGAAATTTTTTTCAACAGAGTGGGGCTTGTTTGCATACACTATGATGTCATTTGGCCTAAATAATTCACCTGTAGTGTTCTCGAGGATTGTGGTCACAACATTTAAAGAATTTATGCACAAATTATTGGAGGTATGCTTCAATGATTGGGCGGTGTTTAAATTACTTAAGGAGCACATGCAGGTATTATGGTTGATGCTGGACATATTCATATCTCTTTAGATATTAACAAGTGCATCTTCTGTACATCGTTTGGAACCCTATTGGGACACGTTGTATGCAAGGAAGGCTTGCTAGTAGATTAGAAAAATATTGTAGAAATTTTGGACATGTTGGCCCCAACCTCTGTAAGAGAGATGCACACGACCTTGGGACATACAGGATATTACAAATGGTTCATTCGAAGCTATGAAAAAGTTGTTGCATCATTGGAAAAGATATTATAGAACGATACCAAGTATGTCTGGACAAAGGAATAGCAAGAAGCATTGGACACGCTAAAGGAGAGATTAGTTATTGTGAATATCCTTATATTTCCATATTGGAAAAATATCTTCCACATACATGTGGATGCATAATCCATTGCACTAAGCATTGTGATTGCATAGCTGGGAGGAGACAACATTGATCATCTAGTCTATTTTTCTAGTAGAAATTTTTCGGACTCCGAATGAAATTACACAACCATGGGGCATGAGGAAATGGAAATGGTCTATGCCTTGCAAATGTTTTGGCATTACTTACTCGATACTCCTTCAAGTTATTCACTAACCACTCAACACTTAAATATCTAGTGAATAAGCTAGTGTTGGAGGGGAGGATATGTTTATGGCTATTGCTCTTCCAAGAATTCAAGTTGGAAGTAGTGGTCAAACATGACAAACATAATGTTGTGCCCAATAATATTTCAATTATAGAGTTAGGGGAAGTTGGAGATAGTCTGGATGATGAGATACACGGCACACAACTCTTCAGAGTGGAGGAAGTGCAAGATCAACTTGCAGAAACCACAACATACCTCACTACAGGTAAGGTGTAAAAGGATCATATAGAAGAACAACACTATAAACTAGTGACCTATTGCATTGATTACCATTTGATCTCAAGGAAATTATACAAACTTAGCACTGATGGGATGTTGCGCAAATTCTTTTTGGATCATGAGTGAGACATGGCACTCTACGAGGTGTATGAAGGTATTACGGGTGGACATAATGTAGGGAAGGAAACTATACAAAAAGTGTTGCACGCTGGATTGTAGTGGTCTTCACTATTTGAAGAAGCGAAGGATTATTTTAAGCACCGTGAAGTTTTCCAACAGATAAGGAAGCCATCAAGGTGAGATAAACTTCCACTCTTCCTAGTCCCCATGCTAGAGCCATTTGAGAAATGGGAAATTGACTTTGTTGGGATGATCAATCCCCTGTCATGCAAAAAGAGTGTGAGGTATATCACTACCATGATATAATACTTGACCCATTGGGTAGAAGCCGTGTTGGTCAAATATTTTACAGCGAAGATGACCACACACTTCATCTTTGAGAACATTATCACCAAGTTTGGCTTCCCAAATATATTGATTAACGATCAAGGTTTTCACTTCATGAATGACACTATCTACATGCTAACTTAGGTGTTCATGATCCATCATCAAAAGAGAACACCATATCACCCATAGGACAATGGTACCGTCTAAGCATTCAATGAAATACTAGAGTATGCATTGACCAAACCCATCATTAAAAGTGCTTCCCAACATCTTGTAGAAAGTTCCAATATGAACTACCCTTATCAAAATTGTTTATCCTTGAACCATCTTGAATTTACTTTTAAAATACAATATGCACACATATGTCACCCATATTAATTACATATATCAAGTTTCTAGCCAGATATGGAATGTATAGAACCCTAGGGAGAGTTCTAATCCTTTTATCCTTAAGAAACATATTGACATTTCTATGTACTATGATTTTGGATGTCACACCACTCCTACGAAAACATCACCTCCATTGTAATTTTCATATTCGCAATACCACTCCTTGTGAGGAGTCATATGAAATGAATCACTCGAGTCAATCAACCATACATCACAATCTTCATGTGTACATGTATATTCCAGGTAAAAATCACTTATTTTGTGGAGGTTTTTGTTTGCGTCAAAGGAGGATCATCAAATCCCCTACCCTTTTCAACATTATTATATAGAAAATATTTCTTATAATGCACAACTTTACCATATTTCCTTAAACATTGTCCTAGAGAATTAGATCTACCTCTATATTTAGATTTGTCCCTCAAAGACATATTTTTTCTCTCTTGAGATTGACCTCTTATAGAAAAAACATCTTTGGCCACACCCTCCATGGGATTTCTCCTCATTTCCTTTGATAACAAGTATGCAACTACATTCTCAAACTTTAATACAAATTGAGTGGTACTACTAATTTCTACAACTAGCCTATCCCAAGAGTCTAGAAGAGAACATAACGAGATAACACACTTATCTTCTTACCCCATCTTAATATTAATAGAGACAATTTGAATTACCATAGTATTGAAGGTCTTTAGATTCTCTATCATATAATTTTCATATTCCATCCTAAGATGGTGCAACTTATTTCAAAGAAACAATTTTTTTACCAAAGACATTGATTGATACGCCCTAACAATTCCCACAACCTCTTTGTAATGTCTTCTCTAGAGGCATTCAAGAACACCATGTTTGAGAGGCAAATTCAAAGTGTACTTCTTTCCTTTCTTTCCATATTTTCCCAATCTTCTTTTGACATACTAGTAGAATTTGTATCTGGATCCACAACAAATCACCATTATCTATATACAAGAAGATATTCCATATTCATATTCCATAAATCAAAGTTTTTTCCATTAAATATGTCTATTTCTATTCTTGAACTGCTTGCCATTTTATTTACATAAGATTCACTATCAAAATCTCCCACTCAAGCACAAGTTTATCATAGACCCAAGATACACTTGATCTTCATAGAATGAGTTGAACCATAACAACAAAGGTATCCCCTTGAGCTAATAACATCACTCTAATACCAATTGAAGAGTTTGGTAAATCTATGCAAGAAAATCAATACTAATAGAATCTAAAAACTTAAGAATAACAATGTCACACACACACACGACAAATATTTACCCTAGAAACCCTTAACCAAGAAAACCAACCAACCTGAAAGCCACATCTCTCTCTTTTTCCTTGTATTAACTTCACCATTCACGATACAATATTTAGGCATTTCACATCATCCAAAACCATAATATTTTAACTAGGATTAAATTACAACCCTAATTCCTTAACCATAATTAATTTACAATGGACTAAAAAACCATTGGTTGAAAAAGCAAAAAACAGACCAAAAAATTACCATTTTTTGGGGGGGGAGTTACCCTCATACCCCCCAAGTCATGGTGGCTAACAACCCCCCCAAGACCCACTTTTCTTTAGGAACCTACAAATAATAAAACACATGTCCAACAATAGATACCTTGCTTCGAGGAGTGCTCCATGTAGGACTTTATTTGTTGACTTAGATTAGGGTTGCTTGTGGACTTAGTCTATGTTTTATTGTTGGTCTCTCTCAAATTAGCTATATAAAAGGAGGAGGGTATTTTTTAGAAACAAACACTTTTATATTATAAATTTTTAGTTTGTGTGATGTTATCTATTTGGAAAATCCTGTATTACTATTGTAACAAGGATTAGTGTTTGTAGGATGCTAGCACTAGGGTTTATTGGCTTGTAAGATGCAAGATGCATGTGTGGGATCTTGGGGTTTGACAATTGGTGTGATGTTGACTTGTTTGTAAGCTATAATGATTAACTTGAAGAGGTTAGTGGGATGTCTTGCTCGGAATTAGTATTTATGGTTAGGGTGTGATTGTGGATGCCCTTTTTAAGGTTTGGTATTCATTGAAGAGTCCTTGATTGGGATTAGATGAAAGGATTTATTGTACCAACTTGAGATGAGCCAAGGCTTTATGCTTTATTTTCATTGCTATGATAATATGAAGTGTACCATTTCTATCCTAAATTTTTGATCATAAATCTATTTTTTCTCATATATTTAGTAAGTTCCATGGCTATTTTAGTATTTTTATTTATTAGGACAATGAGGATGAATGTTACGTTTTTTTAGTATCCTTAATGAAAATTTTAGATTTTATTTGTTGTTTTTTTTTTTTAGCATGCTTAATGGAACTTTCAAATTTTGTTTTGTTGTTGATATGTTTCCACTATAATTGAAGTAATTTTGAACTCTCATTATTGAGATAGATCTTTCCCTAGGAATTCTTAAATGGTGTATGCTTGAAGTCATTATGGTGTCTATATTATTGAGTTTTCCTAGGATTAGTGTTGGAAAATTTTGAATTTTCTTCTAGGGATGTTGAATAAATTGCATCTAGTACTTACTGAGGCTGAAAAATCTATGAATTAAATTTGTAGCCTCTTAAAAGTGAGGTGGAAATTTCAAATTGGGTATATTTTTGAAATTTCTACAATAATTCGTTGGAATCCACAAGAGACTTCTACAAGCATCATGAATATTCTAATAGGATCCTCAAATGCCTAAACCTAACCCTAAATATTTGTAGTGTATCTAGGGGGAATAATAAGGGGTACCTAGAGAGGCACCCAAGGGGAATAATAGTAGATAAGTATTTTTATGTATAAATGCCACTTTTAATAAATAAGGCCTACTGTGAATGAAATAAATGTAAGAGGACCGACTAGACGGTTTCTCTTCTAGAAGGTTCCTCCTCTAGAATGTTCTTAGGTGGTTGGTAGAAATATATAAAAGGGTTCACGAAATGTAATGGAAAATTTGAGAAGTATTGTATTTGGAGAAGTATCTTATTAGGAGGTTTCCCCCTCGAAGAGGTAAGTGAACAGGAGAGGATCCCTTCATTAATATGATCTATTGTATGGTGTTTCCCTACCCTAAGGGTTTCTATAATAATAAAATGGAATTTTCCATATTGTTATGTGAATCTATTGTGGTGGTTTTTTATTTGTAGATATTTGGAACTTAACAAGTGGTATCAAATCACTTTTTTTTGCCACAAAATGGGGAAATTTTTATTTTTATTTTTGCAGGGTTTCAAAAGACAACGAAAAAGAGGGTCATGACACTCTAGAAAATTCCTATAACTTTATGTGTCTAATTTTATGAAACTAGTTGTAGCTATGAGTTCCTCTTGGAAAAAAAAACCACTTTCACAAAAAAAATCATTTGAATCGGAGTTCGGGAGGCCAAGATATTGACATTTTAAAATATGCAAATTTTCAAGGTTTTTCAGAGACAACCACATGATTTTGCATATTTCTGTAGAAATTGGTGGTGAATTTTCCCCAAAAAATTGTAGATATGAGTTCCTCTTGCAACATTAACCCATTTCAAAAAATAAAATCATCTGAATCAGAGCTCTGAAAGTAAAAAATCAACTGTTTTTAGGGTTTTTTGTGATGACACTCGATGATAAAGCTCATAACGTTTGACATGGTGCTTAGATTGCTTCTAGTTTAGTGTCATTGGATAAATTATTTTCATAGCTTTATTTTGGTTTATTAGATATGGTGTTCCCAATGGATATTTTCTCTCAAATCCTCATGGACCTAGAAACGTTTCACCAATATATGCATCGATATGTTGAAATATTCAGGAAATACATTCAAAATGATTGTCCAAAAACTCAAGAGACCATATCCAAAATCCAAGAGAAGTATAATCTAGATATCGTCAACATTTACACCAAGAAATAATATGATCAAGAAAGATATGCCTAGTATAATTTAGAGTTTGATTGTGATGATTGATATATGGAGAGTTATAACATGGAGATAATCAACCATTGTGTCACAAAATAATATAATCAAGAAACATATGCTTGGTCTTATTGGCATGTCGAATGTGATGCTTGGTATATGGTTAGTTGTCATTTATGGGATGAAAACCATTTTCATATTATATTTGATGAATCTACTCGACCTTCTGTAGAGCACATACTGGAGAGCAGACTAAAGCCTTATATGCATACTCTTCTTCAATTTTCTTATTCTCCAGTAATCGTGGATGGTTTTGTGTCTGGATCTACATATTTGGATCCACATAAAAAATGTTGATCTTGGGAGAATTATTTTCTGTTGGCTATTTATTTTGGACATCTTCAGCGTGGAGTTCACATGAGCACTTGGACATGGGACCCATGGTTTACCGTGGCTGTTGGACTACTTCAACATGGTGTCTCACACTCCTACATGGGACCTTGGTTCTCCAACTTAATTCATCATTATGGTCTACACTTATCCATGAGACCCTAGTATAAGGTTGTACACCCTCATAACAAGCATTGAGGACAAAAAATTCATAAGGGGGAGGGAATATAATGTAGCTAGGGGGAATAATATTGGGTACCTAGGGAGGTAGTGAAGGGGAATGATACTAGATATGTATTTTTATGTATAAATACCACTTTCAATAAATAAGGTCCAGTGTGAATGCAATAAATGTAAAAGGACTTACTAGAAGGTTCCTCCTCTAGAATGTTCTTAGGTGGTTGGTAGCACTATATAAATGGGTGCAAGCAATGTAATGGGTAATTTGAGAAATTTTGTATTTGGAGGGGTATATCATTAGGAGATTTCCCCCTTGAAGAGGAAAGTGAACATGAGAGGATCCCTTACTTAATAGTATCTATTGTATGGTATTTCCCTACCCTAAGGGTTTCTATAATAATAGAGTGGGATTTTCCATATTGTTCCATGTATCTATTGTGGTGGTTTTGTATTTGCAAATATTTGGAACTTAACAATCTTGCTATCAAAAATCTAGTAAAAGTAGGTAAAAGGGTTAACTATATTTAGTTGTCACTACTATGTTATGAGAAATGAGTTTGAAAGAGATACTAATGGAATAAAGAGAGATAAAATTCATACAAATTAGACTAAAATAGAAAAGAATATCCCATACCTTTGTAATGGTATTGGATTGTTGTGTAATATGTAATGTAAATATCCATATATATAAAATGATAAGAATAATCCTTCATTTCTTGTTAGGTTTCCCCACATGGGGTTTTCAAATGTGAATATTGCATTTCATTATGTCTTTACCATTGAATTTTTTTTTTTTTTAAATTTTAATGTTGTAATAGTTAAAGAATCTTATTGGTGTGTTTTTATTTGGGTTAAATCTCTAAAAATACAAAAGGTAGTTATGTAGTTGAGCATAGGTTCATTGTAGTAGTTTTAGGTTTTAGATCTATATTTGTGGGTTAACTATTGGAATATCTAGGGTGGCTTATACATCACATGTAGTTCTAGACCATGACATGAGTCTTATATTAGGTAACTTTATTCTATTAGTGGGAAATGGGAACCATTTTGAGGTTTTACACATGAAGGATGGGTCTCGATGCATAGACCATTGCTTAGGTCCAAAAACTAAGAACATAGGCCCTAGTAGTTGTTTTTAAGGTGCATTGGTGATGCATACATACTCAATCTCCCAAAAATGGCATATAAAGTGAATTTTGGGTCTACGAGTGGGATATGATCACCATTTTAAGGTTATACACATAAGGAATATGTATCAATTCTTAGACCATGGTTTGGAGTCAAAATCTAGGGACATAAGTCTTAGTAGTTTCATGGAGGACTCATGGGATATGTAGAATGTCATAGACTATAACATGGGCCTTATAGAGGGAATTTTTGTCCTATGAGTGGGATATTAGAACCATTTTGAGGTTTTATACACTAGGTATGGGTATTGGGACTTTATTAGTATTCTGGGTCTAAAAACTAACAACATAGACCTTGATAGCTTCTTCTAAGGATCATGGACTATGGTCTCCAAACCACTACATAAGCTCTATAAAGAGATTCATATTGCTTTTATTAGTGGGGACATGCACACCATTTTGGGGTTTTATACACCAAGTGGGAATCTCAATAGTGGATTATTATTTGGTCCTGAAAATAATGAACATGAACCCTAATAGGGTTATAGGGTTATTCTAGGTCTCATGGCCATGCATAGGGATCCAAATCATAAGAGAACCCCTATTAATCATAAGAGAACCCCTATTGATAGATTAGTTGGACTATGAATATGATATATTATGATGTTTTTCACACTAGTGATAAATATTAGAGCTTCAGCCATAACCTAGGAATAAAATGGAGGTTTATATTCCCTAATATTTTTTTTTAAGTTCATGTTCCATGCATATGGCCCCAAACCATTGCAAAATCCATATTGAGAGAATAATTTTCATACAAGTAGGATAAGAAAATAATTTTGAGGTTGTACACACTAAGGATTGGCGTTGAGACATCCATCATGTTATAGCATTCAAAATCATGAGCATATACCCTTACAAATTGGATATAAAACCATATGAGACATCCATCATGTTATAGCATTCAAAATCATGAGCATATACCCTTACAAATTGGATATAAAACCATATGATTTATTTTAGGGATCATGTATTTTTTGGCCGAGTTGGATACATGATCCATTTCAAAATCTTGAATAACAAAACTAGACTCAAGTCTTGAACAATGTCTCGAGGATGAAAACCAAGTAGACAGAACCTATAAGTGGGTTTTAGGGCTCACCTTACATGTCTAGGACCCTTAAAGACCACAAGAAATATATAGAGAAAATATTTTACCTAAGTTGAGTAGGATATGAGAACCATTTCAAGCATTTATGCATTAAGGATGGTTGTGAGGACACTTAGCATGGTCTACCGCTAAAACTAGTAATGGAATCCCTAACAATTGATTTTAGTGCTCTTGGATTGTGAACATGGTTTCATACCATCATGTAAGACATACAAAGATAACCTTTGGCCTACAAGTGAATCACAGAAACAATTTCAAGGTTTTTCACATCAAGTACAGAAACAATTAAGCTTAGGGTTTCAATCAAGCTTGGAAGGAAACTCAATTCATCACATATAAATATAAATGTGAATTGTGATTAAAAAACAGATCTCAAACGTGGCGACTCTTTGGAGCAAAATAGAAAAACCAACGCAGTTGGAGTAGTATAAATCAATCCATAAATTCACTTTTTTACTACGAATCACAGTGTTTTTGTTTTCGACAGAGAAAACATGGGCGATAAAGATTGGAGCGATTTCAGAGTTTACTCGCTGAAAAACGAGCCATACGAGAACGCTAAGAACTTTTGGAACACAATTGCCTCTGTCCCTCATAAAACGTCCTGCTTCCCATCCCTTCGCGGCCGAGTATACAAGAAGATGGAAAAACGCGGATGGATAAACATCGCAGACCTTGACGACACCGTCCAGGAATTCCCCACTGAGACGCGCCAAATCCTTCGCAGACTTCGTGCTCATGCAGCCGTGCCTTTAAATAGGCGCCCGCCGCCCTTCCAGATGGTCTTAAAACCGGACGGCACTATCACTTCTTACTCGCCCGTTCCCGCCTGCGTCCCGTACGTTGTGCTTAATAAGAACACCAATCCCGTGGCCTCTGACGTGAACAAATATTCGTCTAAGGATATCGACGAACTCACAGATCGCAGCTGGGCGTTGATGCGGGACTGGATTTATCCTCCAAATCAGTCGAGATATGGCCAAGCTGATCTGCGTCAAGGAAGTGAGAGTAATTTTCTGTTTTATTTATATAAAGACCTTGACCTTGAATTAGGGAGAAATTGAGTCATTCTAATTCACTTTATGAAATGTTTTATTTGTTTCAAGACCTGTTTAATTCCGTGGAAAAGACTTTCTGAGGGTGGGACAATGTTTTTGAATCACATGAAGTTTAGCATGAGATGTTGACATGCCTCTACATATGTAAATAGAATATAATTCATTAATTAGGTCATGTCAAACAAATATCTTTCTATCAAAAAGATCAAATAACTTACCTTTAAAAATCACACATCTAAAGGACTTGTAGTGCCCTTAAACCATGGAAAAGGAAATAGTTTCATAATTATATATTGGATAAGAACCATTACTAGCCTACAAGCCATAGTATTGTTCATGTAATTAAATGAATACGAGAGATGTTACCAATCAATAGTCTCCCATCAAAGTGAGAAGTGGTCTCACCCAAACCTCATTTGTTTATGTAAAATTAGGTTGTGGGGAATAAATAGTACCTCATACTAATATGCATCAATGGAATAAGAACCATCTTAAACTAAGCATCTTTACCGACCTAATGAAATTGATTAGATTAAAACATGAGTTTCCCCTTTATGGGTGGGAATTTGAAATTCAATGTGAATAGATATATCTTTCGTCTCATACCAACAAGTCCTATAACCAATGGCATGCAGTGATAACTATAACCCTCTACCCCTAATCATGGGACCTTACTAGTTAGGTTGAGGGAGATCACCTTAGTAGATATGAGCTATAGCTAGTTATTGGTAGAATGGGATATAATTAGTTGCTTAGGAGAGAGAGGGGTAAAAAAAGGGAATGTTTCTTGGGAGTGGATTCAGGCTCATAATTAAATATCCCAATGACAAGGATTAAGCCCACTTATAAGAGAATCCATGCTCATACCTAAACCTAAATCTCCCAATTATAATTACTAGGTCCACTTGTCTTTATTAATGTAATTAACCCTTAGAGGCTATGACTTGCTTGTTCCTTTAACCAACTAACAAATATTATGAGTTCATATACTATAAGGATGAAAAATAATCTCCATGGAATCACTCAGATTATGAAGTGTTTTATTTATTTCAAGACCTTGAATTAGGGAGAAATTGAGTCATTCAAATCCACTTTGAGGGCTCCATTTTGATTCACTCCACTTCACTTGAGGGATCCATTATGATCCTCATTACTTGAGCTATTAAAATAGAATAATTTTCAACCAAATATAGGTAACTTCATTAGTCTAAAGTTTAGCTCCTTCAAAGTATTATTATAATTGAAGCTATGATGATTTATAAATTCAAAACGGGAAAAGTATACCCCCATGAATATGATGTCTATTCATGAACCAATTTAGAAGTACCAAAATGTATCCATGGGATTATGATTTAAACCATATGTCAAGTATGATAGTTGAAACTCTAAGAGGGTCATTGAACAAATTTTGTTGGGAATGGGAAAAATTCACCACACAATATCTAGAGAATAATATAGAAAAATCACACTTTATTATTATCAAACCCGTAGGGTAGGGAAACACCATAGAATTGATCCTATTATGGAAGGGATCCTCTCTTGTTCACTTTCCTCTTCAAGGGGGCAACCTCCTAATGAGCTACACACTCCAAATACAATACTTCTTCTTGAATTCTCATTACATTGATTGAATCCCTTTATATAGTGCTAGGAACCACCTAAGACCATTCTAGAGGAAGATCCTTCTAGAAGTAGTACCTTCTAGTAAGTCCTCTTACATTTATTGCATTCCACTAGGCCTTATTTATTAAAAAAAATCTTTATACATAATAATACTTATCTACTAATATTCCCCTTAGGTACCTCCTTAGGTACCCCATATTATTCACCCTAGCTACACTACATTCCATCCCCCTTATAAACATTTTGTCATCAATGCTTGTGATGAGGGTGTACAACCATATACCACGGACCCATGGATAAGTGTGGACCATAATGTTGAAGTAGGTTGGAGAACTAGGATCCCATGTAGAAGTGCTAGCTACTAAGTTGAAGTAGTCCAAACTCCACTTCAAACATGGCTCCCATGTCCAAGTGCTCATGAAAACTCCTTGCTGAAGATATCAGAACTCAAGAGTTATTTGAAAATTGTTGCGCCACTAAGCTACACTGATCATGTGGATACAAATATGTAGATCCCTCCATATCCAAAAAATCATCTGTACAATACACTTGTATTGAATAATATTGAAAAATAGTATTCAACGAAGATTCTTGGGTGCTCTCCATAATGTGCTCTACATAAGGTGGAGTAGAGTCATCAAATAAAACATGAAAATAGTTATCATCCCAGAGATTAAAGCTATCCATATACCAATCCTCACAATCCGACTCTAAATCATACCAATCATATGTTTCTTGATTATATTCTACCATGAGATGATGGCGGATGTTGTGGAGTGATTGAAAATATTGAGCTTTTGTTTGGATGGCTTGAACCTCTCGTTGGACTTCATTGAGGCCCATGAATATTTGAGAGAAAATATCAATTGGAAACACCACATATAATATACCAAAAGAAATCTCTTAAAATTATCTATTCAATGGAAATGATATAGTATCAATCTGAGCAGCCTGTGAAAATTTATGAGCTTTGCAGTCCCACCGCCATCACAAAGACCGTAGAAAAATGACCAATTTTAAATCGACGATATCTTCACTTTTCGAATTCCAATTCAGAAGATATTTTTTTGAAATCGAACAATTTTGAAAAAGAAACTTAGATCTATAATTTTTGGGGGGAAATTGGGCCTCGGATGCCACAGAAATCAACAAAATTGCGTGGTTGTTCAAGCAAAAACCTTGAAAATAACAGATTTTAAAATGATGATAACTTCACTTCCCAAACTCGGTTTCGAATGATTGTTTTTTTAAATTTGGTTGTTTTTTCGAGAGGAACTCAGATATACAACCAGTTTCTACAAATTCCAAACATAATTCTATAGGATTTGTCCATAGTGTAGCAACCCTCTTTTGTCTTCTTGAAAAAAAAAAAAATAGAGAAAACAAAATTGCCCCTTTTTGTGGTCGAAGAAAGTGCTATGATACCATTTGTTAAGTACCAAAGATCTGAAAATACATTCTCCACAAAATATCTATAGAATAATATAGAAAACTAACACTTTATTATTATCAAACTCTTAGGGTAGGGCAACACCACACAATATACCCTATTATGGAAGAGATCTTCTCCTGTTCACTCACCTCGTCAAGGGGGAAAACTCCTAATGAGCTATAGGCTCCAAATACAATACTTCTTCTTGAATTGCCATTACATTTCTTGAACTCCTTTATATAGTGCTATAAACCACCTGAGGACATTCTAGAGGAAGATCTTTCTAGAAGCAGAACCTTCTAGTAAGTCCTCTTACATTTATTGCATTCACACTAGGCCTTATATATTAAATGTGGCCTTTATACATAACAATACTTATCTACAATTATTTCCCTTAGGTACCTCCCTAAGTACCCCATATTCTTCCCCCTAGATACACTATAACATTCAAGGTAGGGGGTTATGGAATCATCATAATTACATTGATTCTACAAATAATAATGTTTTGTGGGTTTGTAATGAGTATTTTTTGTGGGTAATCAAGAAGTAAAAGTATTAAGGGAAATAGTCTTTGGTGTTGTGTTGAGGAGGTAACTATGTATGAACACCATAGTTACCTATGTTATATATATTATGGATGATTGTAATTGTGAGATGTATAATATGGAGTGTGACATAGAGATGGAAAGACTAGAGGAGGGTGACTATATGGTATTGAGGAAGAAACTCACTCTGATGTTTGTAGACCCAATAATGATTAAGGGTTGTGCAAAGAGGGATATACTTGAAAAAAGTATGGCATCATATAATCCATTACTTGGATAAACATTTTATTCTCCCAGGGAATCTCTATTGTAGGACACTATTCAATTGCAAGGGGTTATTATAGGGGAGGAGAAGCACAAGGTGAGAGCTACTACTTTATTTGGATAAATAAGAAAATGGGAAATAAGAAAATATTCTATAATACAATAAGGGATAGCTTCATTTTGATGTTAGACAATTATATATTTGTTTCTATAGGGGCCTTTGAATGTGAATACATTAGAATGATAAGAAGATCATGGTTTGGGGCCATTTTCAAGGAAATATAATGCAATATATCAGAATCTTGCAAAAGGTTTGTTTGAAAATAGTACAATTCCACAATAAAGTACAATCATGACCAAATATCTTGGTCAATATTGCTTGTATGTGTCAATGTGCCTATGGTGAAACTTTGATGATTCGAAGAGGTAAATAAAATTTGCTAGATAACCCCACTTTCGTACATACATGTCAAACCCCCCATATCCAAACTTAAATAAGGGAATCTTAACAACAAATCTATCTCTCATGTTGGTAAAAAGGTAGGTTCATTCTTGATCTAAGGAAATAGAGTTGCAAGGTTGAATTGAGAGAGAGATGGAAGGTTGTGTGTTATGGATGTAGGGGTGAGGAGGCTTCATCGGGCCAAGGAAAAATAGGTCACATGTATTTAGTGAAGCTTGTGCATAGTATTCACCTAGTATGGAATATGCCCTTAGCGTGGTAGTTGGTATTATAGAGAGGATAGGAATGTGACTTTAGTTCATGTAGACATGGTTGGGAACCCTTATCCATCCTTATCTATGTGCCTTCGGTGTTATAGGTAAGGTCAATTTCTCTCATTACTAAAAATGTCAAGTAATAGGTATTTAAGGCTAAGGTTTATGGGTGAAATACAAATAAAAGGAAAAATTAAACGTGAAACTACCCATTCCCTTCCTCTCAAGCTATGGGTGAAGGGGAATTTAGAATAAATTCTCTAATTATCCCTTCCCGTCATTCATTTCCTATATAAGGCCCTTCAAATACCTAGAAGGTAAGGTCCTAACCTTTCCCTATTTACTTAATTTAGGGAAGGATTGGGAAAGGAAGGTCACCTTAACTTAATGATATCTCCTTAAATCCATATATTTATTCCTTCAATAAACTTAAAGAATGAATTATTTTAATATTTGTAAGCCATCCATGTCACACACATATTCAACTTAAATAACAAAACTATTTTGGCTTGCTACTCCTTTGCATTCTATGCCTTATCCCAACCTTAGACAACTGAACCATACCTTCATCTTTATTAGTAGCTTAAATATGCCTTCAACTTCTAGAGTTCATTTTCATCTCTCTTTGCAAGTGAAAACAAGAGTGGATTTCAGGAGCTCTTTTTTGGCTTTTTCCATAAGTGAAAACAAGATTGATTTTTAATCTTATATTTCAAGACATAACAGATATAATATATTAAGATACTTGGTAAATTTCTTGTCTTGCACTTTGACAGACTAATTCAATTTTCAGTTATTTATATCATTTAGGAAACTAGAAAGAGAAGAGAAGACAACACTCTATATAAAAAAGTATTACATAATAATACTTATCTACCATCATTCCCCTTAGGTACCCTATATTATTCCCCCTAGCTACACTACATTCAATTCCCCTTATGAAAGCATTTTCCTCAATGCTTGTTATGAGGGTGTACAACCATATACCAGGGTCCTATGGATAAGTATGGACCATAATGTTGAAGTATATTGGAGAACCATGGTCCCATGTAGAAGTGTTAGCCAACAAGTTGAAGTAGTCGAAACTCCACTTCGAACATGGGTGCCATGTCCAAGTGCTCATGTGAACTCCTCGCTGAAGATGTCAGAACTCAAGAGCTAGATGAAAATTGTGTGCCAACGAGCTACACTAATCATGTGGATACAAATATGTATATCCCTCCATATCCAAAAAATCATCTGTATAACACAATAGTATTGAAACTAGTATTGAAGAATATTGAAAAATAGTATTCACAAAAGGCTCTTGAATTCTCTCCATAATGTGCTCTACATAAGGTGGAGTAGAGTCATCAAATAAAATATGAGAATAGTTATCATCTCAGAGATGAAAACAATCCATATACCAATTTTCACAATCTGACTTTAAATAATACCCATCATATGTTTCTTGATTATATTCTACTCGGGAATTCATTGAGGCACATAAATATTTGAGAGAAAAATATCCATTGAAAACACCACATATAATATACCAAAATAAATCTCTTAAAATTCTCTATCCAAAACAATTTATCTAGTAGCAATTGAGCCCATTCCCGCCTGTGTGCTTAAAAAGAACACCAATCCCATGGCCTTTGACGTGAACGAATACTCGTCTAAGGATATCGAAAAACTCACAAATCGCAGCCGTGCGTTGATGCGGGACTGGATTTTTCCTCCAAATCAGTCGAGATATGGCCAAGCCGATTTGTGTCGAAGAAGTGAGACTAACTATCTGTTTAATTCCGTGGAAAATATTTTCTTAGGGTGGAATTTAACATAATTATAACAGGTGTTGATAAAAACGAAAAGAACTAGAGACGTAATTCTTTTTATTTTTGAAAATGTTTATATTTATTTATTTTATTATAGAGTTTATCAAAAAAAAATTAAAATTTTTTAATATAAACCTCCAATATATAGAGAAAATATTCACTAAAAGTACAATAAATATTTTACATCATTTTACTTTTAATTATATTTGATCACTCACTTTTACTTCACTACTTACTTTTAAATCATCCACTTTTAAAAAATAACAGTATGAAATAAATCACCATATATTTGTATTGAAAAAGACCCACTCAGAGTACAATAAATATTTGACGTCACTACACTCCTAATTGTACTTCATCACCTATATTTACTTTAACACTTACTTTTAAAAGAATAAGTCCTAATTGTACTTGATCACCTACATTTAATTCAATACTTACTTTTAAAAGAACAAGAGATAGTCCCTACAAAGATGTTACCAATCAATAGTCTCCCATGAAAGTGAGAAGTGGTCTCACCCAAACTTGAGTTGTCTATGTGAAATTATGTTGTGGGGAATAAATACCATCTCATACTAATATGCATCATTGGAATAAGAACAATCTCAAACTAAGCATTTTTACCTACCTAATGAGATTGATTACACTAAAACATGAGTTCCCTCCCTATTGGTCAGAGGGAATTTGAAATTCAATGTGAATAGACATATCTTTCGTTTCATACCAACATCAATCAAAATATTTCCGAGCATTCAATCCTTCCTATAGTTACTCTTGACTATTTCATTGAATTTACTCTCGCACCCATGGAGTGATAACCCCTAAAACCCAAATAACCATTGAGTGATCACTATAGCCTTCAACCCCTATAACTCATGGCATGGAGTGATAACTATAACCCTCTACCCCTCAGTAATCATGGGACCTTACTATTTAGGTGGAGGGATATTTCCTTAGTATATATGAGCTATAGCTAACTATTGGTAGAATGGGATATAACTAGTTGCTTAGGGGAGAGAAAGGTAAAAAAAGGAATGTTTCTTGAGAGTGGATTCAGGCTCATAATTAAACATCCCAATGACAAGGATTAAGCCCACTTATAAGAGAATCCATGCTCATACCTAAACCTAAATCTCCCAATTATAATTACTAGGTCCACTTACCTTTATTAAGGGAATTAACCCTTAGAGGCTATGAATTGCCTGGTCCTTTAACAAACTAACAAATATTGTGATTTCATATACTTTAAAGATGAAAACTAATCTCCATGGAATCACTCACATTATGAAGTGTTTTATTTATTTCAAGACCTTTAATTAGGGAGAAATTGAGTCATTCTAATCCACTTTGAGGGCTACATTTTGATTCACTTCACTTCACTTGAGGGATCCATTATGATCCTCATTACTTGAGATATTAAAACAAAATAATTTTCAACCAAATATAGGTAACTTCATCTAGTATAAAGTGGAGCTACTTCAAACTATTACTATAATTGAAGCTATGATGATTCACAAATTCAAAACGGGAAATGTATACCCCCCATGAATATGATGATTGTTCATGAACTAATTTAGAAGTACCAACATGTATCATTGGGATTATGATTTAAACCTTGTGTCAAGTATCATAGTTGAAACTCTAAGAGGGTCATTGAACATATTTTGTGTGGAATGGGAAAGATGTTTTATAGCCTTTGTTAAGTACCAAAGATTTGCAAATAAATTCACCACACAATATCTAGATAATAATATAGAAAAATCACACTTTATTATTATCAAACCCCTAGGGTAGGGAAACACCATACAATATATCCTATTATGGAAGGGATCCTCTCTTGTTCACTTTCCTATTCAAGGGGGAAACCTCCTAATGAGATACACGCTCCAAATACAATAATTCTTCTTGAATTCCCATTACATTGCTTGAACCCTTTTATATAGTGCTATGAACCACCTAAGACCATTCTAGAGGAAGATCCTTCTAGAAGAGGAACCTTCCAGTAAGTCCTCTTACATTTATTGCATTCCACTAGGACTTATTTTCTAAAAGTTTCCATTATACATAATAATACTTATGTACTATTATTCCCCTTACGTACCTCATATTATTCCCTCTAGCTACACTACATTCTATCCCCCTTATGAAAGTGTTGTCCTCAATGCTTGTTATGAGGGTGTACAACCATATACTAGGGTCCCATGGATAATTGTGGACCATAATACTGAAGTATGTTGGAGAACCAGGGTCCCATGTATACGTGATAGCCACCAAGTTGAAGTAGTCCAAACTCCACTTTGAACCTGGGTCCCATGTCCAAGTGCTCATGCGTACTCCTTGTTGAAGATGTCAGAACTCAAGAGCTAGCTGGAAATTGTGCGCCAACGAGCTACACTGATCATGTGGATAGAAATATGTGGATCCATCCATATCCAAAAAATCATCTGTATAACACACTAGTATTGAAGGATATTGAAAAATAGTATTCATAGAAGGCTCTTGACTGCTCTCCATAATGTGCTCTACATAAGGTGGAGTAAAGTCATCAAATAAAAGATGAAAATAGTTATCATCCCAGAGATGAAAACTATCCATATACCAATCCTCACAATATGAATCTAAATCATACCCATCATATGTTTCTTGATTATATTCTATTATGACATGATGGTCGATGCTATGGAGCGATTGAAAATATTGAACTTTTGTCTGGATGGCTTGAACCTCTCGTTAGACTTCATTGAGGCCCATGAATATTTGAGAGAAAATATCCATTGGAAACACCACATATAATATACCAAAAGAAATCTCTTAAAATTATATATCCAAAACAATTGATCTGGTAGCAATATGAGCACCCCGTGAAAAGTTATGAGCTTTGCAGTCCTGCCGCCATTACAAAGACCCTCGAAAAATGACCAATTTTAAATTGACGATATCTTCACTTTTGGAACTCCAATTTAGATGATATTTTTTTCAAATGGGATATTTTTGAAATAGGAACTCATATATATAATTTTGTTTTCAAAGTTCGGCCTTAGATACTATAGAAAACAACAAAATCACGCGGTGTTCCACGGAAAAACCTTGAAACATAACAAATTTTAAAATGATGATAAATTCACTTCCCAGACTCTGTTTTAGACGATTTTTTTTTTTTTTTAAATTGGTTGTTTTTCCGAGAGGAACTGAGATATAAAACTAGTTTCTACAAATTACACACACAATTATAAGGATTTTTTTGCATCCCTCTTTCTGAAAATACATTCAACACAAAATATATATAGAATAGTATAGAAAAACCACACTTTATTATTATCAAACCCTTAGGGTAGAGAAACACCATACAATGGACCCTATTATGGAAGAGATCCTCTCCTATTCACTCACCTTTTCGAGGGGGAAAACTCCTAATGAGATACACGCTCCAAATAAAATACTTCTTCTTGAATTCCTTTATATAGTGTTATTAATTACCCAAGAAAATTCTAGAGGAGGATCCTTCTAGAAGCAAAACCTTCTAGTAAGTCCTATTACATTTATTACATTCACACTAGGCCTTATATATTAAAAGTGGTATTTATACATAACAATATTTATCTACTATTATTACCCTTAGGTACCTCCCTAGGTACTCCATATTATCCCCCCTAGCTAAACTATATCCTTCAAGGTAGGGGTTTATGGAGTGATCATAATTACAGTGATTCTACAAATAATAATGTCTCATGGGATTGTAATGAGTATTTTTTTATAGGTAATCAATAAGTAAAAGTATTAATGGGCATAGTCTTTGGTGTTGTGTTGAGGAGAGAAATATGTATGAAGTCCACCATAGATCCCTATGTTCTGTTTATATTATGGATGATTGCGATTGTGAGATGTATAATATGGAGTGTGATATAAAGATGGATATTCTAGAGCAAGGTCACTATATGGTAATGAGGAAGAAACTGAGTCTAGTGTTTGTAGATCCAATAATGAATAAGGGTTGTGAAAAGAGGGAGCTACTTGCAAAAAGTATGGAATAATATAATGAATTATGTGGATAAACATTTTTTTTCTTCCGAGGAAGCTCTATTGTATGCCACTATTCAATTGTGAGGGGTTATTTTAGGGGGGGAGAAGCACAAGGTGAGAGGTACTCCCTTATTTGGATAAATAAGACAATGGGAAATTAGAAAACCTTCTATAATACAATAAGGGATAACTTCATTTTGAAGGTAGACAATTATATATTTGTTTCTAAAGGGTACTTTGCATGTGAATATGTTAGAATGATAAGAAGATCATAGTTTGGGGGCATTGTCAAGGAAATATAATACAATATCATAATCTTGCAAAAGGTTTGTTTGAAAATAGTGCAATTACACAATAAAGTACAATCAAGACCAAAGATCTTGGTCAATATTTCTTGTATGTGGAAATGTTCCTATAGTGAAACTTTGATGATTCAAAGAGGTATGAGGCTCTTATGTTGAATGAAAAATCATTTCCCCTCAAATATCTTTGGAGAGATGAAATAACCATGATTATGGAGAATTAAACTCCACCCCTTCCTTAGGTAATGACTAGTAAATACTGATGGTAACTCCAACTGGGCCTGCTAGGGACAAAATAGGAGAAGAATGTAAGTAGATATACCTCTCTTATGTCAACCATCAATGTAGGCATCAATGCATTGGTCAAATGGATTTTTTTCTCAGCTATTGCCAGGATAAAAGGGTTTCTTTCTTGCTAGTAAAATTCTGATATCCTTCAATTCAACCATAAATCCTTCCCTCTAGATAACCCCACTTTCCAAATACATGTCAAACCTCCCATATAGAAACTTAAATAAGGGAATATTAACAATAATTATATCTCTCATGTTGTTAAAAATGTAGGTTCATTCTTGAGCTAAGGAAATAGAGTTGCAAGGTTGAATTGAGAGAGACATGAAAGGTTGTGTCTTATGGATGGAGGGGTGAGGAGGCTTCATTGAGATAAGGAAAAATAGGTCACAATATATTTAGTGTAGCTTGTGAATAGTATTCACCTAGTATGGAATATGCCCCTAGCTTGGTAGTTGGTATTCCAGAGAGGGTAGGAATGTGACTTTAGTTCATTTAGACATTTTTGGGAACCTTTGTACATAATTATCTATGTTCCTTAGATGATATAGGTAAGGTCAACTTCTCTCATAAATGAAAATGTAAAGTAATCGGTATTTAAGGCTAAGGTTTATGGGTGAAATACAAATAACAAGAAAAATGAAATGTGAAACTACTGTTATAGAAAACAATTCCACACCTATGCTTGTGCCATGGCCTAACCCTTTCCCAATGCTTGCTAGACTTTTCCCTAAAGTTCATATAAAAAATAATATAAAAAACATGCCCTAAGAGAATATCCACAGGTTTTACTAGTGCAACATGTGGACATCCACGACTTTCCTCACCGAGACCTGCAGATGCTCTCACTTTTGGTTAAAAATAAAACAATCTCATGTTTTCCGCAGGTTTTTTGGTTGGGCTTGTTTCCCAACAACCCTTTCCTATAGACAACGGAATTCAACTCCCCAAATCTCTTTGGGAATACATAAACAACCAAGGAGGACTAAGTATGGCACACAGGTCCCTTGGTGCAAAGCTATGCTGCCAGCATCTAGCAAGCCTCCCTTCCCTATAATTCTCTTAGAAACATCCCCTTGAGTCTAGAAACTCCTTTTCCAGAGATTCTTTCTCATTTTATGTGGATATAGGGTGTATCCTTATTCCTACCTGAGTCACATAAAGAATATTATATCGATTGAGTTGATTCTTGAGGATTCCCACAAGAACCCTGGCAGTTGGCTTCAAGACAATGCCTAAAGGTGGACAAGGTTGTAACTTACCTTTTCCACTTGTTGATAATAAACGAGTTTATTTTCCCCATATTTTGTCTTCAATGTATGTTTATATTTATGATTACTTTGAATATGAAATATAACATGCATGTGCTTTTTATTTCATAACTACTTTCGTTGCAACCCTAGTTTTGTATCTATCTTGTAGGTTGAGTCCAACAAAAGAGCAGGAGCTCTTCGACAAATCAGAGAAGGGATCAACGTCAAACGAGAGAACAAGGTGCACTTTATTTTCTCCTCTCTATCCCTACCTTCTCATAATTTAGGTATTTGTTTTCTTTAGTTTTTGTGTGCTTGTCACTGAGGGGAGATTGTTATATTTTTTATTTAGGGGAGATTGTCACTAAGGGGAGATTATTATCTTGTCATTGAGGGGAGATTGTTATTTTCTCCTCTCTATCCCTACTTTCTCCTAATTTAGGTATTTTTTTCTTTAGTTTTTGTGTTCTTGTCACTGAGGGGAGATTGTTATCTTTTTTCACTTGGTCTTGCTCTGCTGTGATCCTGACCCAAGATCATAGGGGAAAAATACGTCAACATAAGTGGTGAACATACTAGGGATTATCCTATTTTGGATCAATTGTAGGGTGGCATGTTTGTCCTTTTTTAGTTCTGTGAGTTTTCCTTTTTTCCAAGCTTTGTTGAAAAACTTTGATTCTTCTCAGATAAGTACCTTATGTCAAGAGAATTGTACATATTTTGATCCTTCACCTTCTCCATCTACAAAGTTTACTTCTCCTCCTCCTCCCTCTTCTGGTGAAAGTCTTGATACTAGTAACCAGGATTCTAAAAGGAATATGAAGAGGAAGTGTAAGAAGAAGAAGTCACCAACCTTTGTTAGTCATGTTGGAGACCTATCACCAGCCTCTACGAATCATGTTGGGAGAAAAATTCCATTCACTGCTAGTCATACTAGAATCAAGTCACCGACCTCTGCGAATGATGTTGGATTCTTGTCACCAACCTCTGCTAGTCACGTTGAAGACGTGAAACCGGCCTCTTCCAGTCATGTTGGGGGAAACCCATTGGCCACTGCAATTCATGCTGGGGGAATCAATACTGTTGAGAAGCCTGGATGTATAGAACGTAAGCCCAAGTTCCCTTGTAAAATTATCAAAGGATATCACCTTACTCATTTTTGCCCTGTTATTTCCATGGAACGAAAAGCATGGTACTTGTCTAAAGACCCTTCTAGTTCAGAGTCATCTTCAATTTCCCAACAATATATTCAATCACTGGTTGATGAAGTGGTTTTTCTGATGCAATCTTTAATCGACACCACTCTTGTTTTGAGGGGTGATGCCTCTCTTGACCATATTTTCTCTCACCTTATTCATCAAGTGGTTGAGGAAGTGGTCGTGTCGATGAAATCTTTGGGCGATCCCACTGTTCTCTTAGAGAGTAAAAAGTCTTAGGAAGTGGTCTCACCGATGCAATCTTCGACTGATCCCACTCATATATCATGGAGTGACGCATATTTTGACCATGTCCTTAGAATTTTTGGTTCATTACCTTTCTAACAAGGGGGAATTCCACTCTCTTCAATTATGCTCCCTCCAAGTCCTAGGATGGTTTCCTTTTGTTTGAAATCATCTTGTAGATCCTAGCCTTATTTCTTTTGCACCCTTCCAGATAATGGTTGGAATCAATAAATTAGTAATTTATCGAACTATTATAGATGAAGGATCCTATGCAATCCTTTTATCATCCTCGAATTGGCAAGATTTGGGTTCTCCCAAGCTTGTGTCAGCTACTAGTGAGTTGTTGGCTTTCGATAGAAGACCTAGTGAATGTTTGGGTATTATTACTTAGTTTCCTATCACATTAGGTGGGAAGACTATCCTAGTGGATCTATTAGTGATGTCATGCCCTTTAGAATTTAATTTTCTTCTTGGGAGTGATTATGTGTATGTGAAGAGTGTTGTGGCATATATGCTCTTTCGTGTGATGCATTTCCCTCACAAAATAAATATTTCCACTACTGATCAACTTTCATTTGATAATCACCATCCTGGTTTGGCTTTACCTCAGGTTTCCCTTTTTTTCATTCCTAGTGTTCGAGTAGAATCTTCCCTGCCACGAGTGAATTATGTGGCATATTATCATTGATGTTCAACTAATCCTGAGAAGAATCCTTTACAATTATGTTTTCCTTCTCAAGACAAGGTCTCAGTAATTGATCATGTGTTTTATCCAATGGGGGAATGGGAGCCCTTGCTCCCCCTATTGGATCGAGTAATCTGGTGTTTCCTCTTGAATTTGATCTTGTTGTTTTTAAGACCTCAAGCCTTGGTATTTATGAGTTTTTAGGCCCTGGTTTCATGGACGTTGATTTTCCTTCAAATGAGGACATCCTTGAAGATATGATTATGGATCTTCAACCTCCTCCTAAAATATAAGCTTTACTGGTTGGTTACCAATAAAAATCTTGGCTTGAGCCTAGCAATGGGCTCTACATGGGGAACTATTATGCATAATACGTAAGGTTGTGTAGTCCTTTATACATATCATATTTTTAGGGTTTCTGGTTTTCAATTTATGTATCCCTTAATACTTGTATTTATTAGAGGCTTCCATATTGGACTTATTAACTCTTGGGTAAGTGTTTTTGGTCGTATATACAGGACTTTGGAGACATTTTCTTTGGTACCTTTTTGTTCCATGTCGATCCGTTCTGACAGGTAATGATCTTGAAACTGGCATATAGGTTAGGTTTTCCCCTCCATGCATTTTTTCATAATCTATTTCTTGATTCATTTGGCCTTAGGATCGACCCCACTGAGTTATGATCAAGAACCTTCTCTGTTATTTAGAAGTGTCGTAATTCATGTGGTAGAGCCTACCTTCCGTGGGAATCCTAGTTTAGAATCCCTTTGTATTCTGGCACTTATGTTGCAATATTGTCCTTTAGGATCAGGAGTCATGGTTATCCTTGCCATGATTTTTCTTTCGAGCTTCATGTTATAAAATCAGGATCATAGAGAAATAAAATAAAACAAATGCGGAAATAAAACACAGAAGATACACAATACAATAAAGACACAGACATATGTTCTTCACCTATTGTGGGCTACGTGCACCAGATAAATTTCCAGGTCCTTCCTTTATTATTATCCAACAAATGAAGGGATACAACCTACAACACACCCGCTATAACTCCCTCTTCTTTCTCTCATAGTTTCCTCAATCAGAATACAATATTCACAATAATACATAGTCGCAATACATTTCCCTCATAAAAGACAATTTCCTTCCAGGAAAAAAACTCTAACATAAATTCTACCGTCATATCTGTGACCTTATAATGAACGGTCCATATTTACTATGAAATTACAATATACATTTACAAGGAAATTTTTCCTTCGGGGGATTCGCCCTTAAACCCCCGCAAGGGGACCACTTGCCCTCGGAACCCATAGGGGGGGTAACCCCCCCTACACTCCCCCGCATGGAGGAGTGTACATTCTTCCAGGGTGAAAAGTCTTCATGGGTTATCAACACATCTGAAAACAAAGACCTCTTAATCAAGAAGATAATCAAGCTCCACAACCAACACATCATGCTTCTTACTCAATCTTATTATGGTTGTTACCCATGTGACCCCCTCCCTTATATGTTGTTCACAACAACATTATGGAGTCCATAGTTAAGATCTTTTAAAAATCCTTAAAATTGAAAACATTATCGAGTGACCTTGTTCCTTGTACACTCGTTAAATGGACCTGAAGGAACGTTTGTCCAGTGAAAATTTACCCCTTTTCAGAATGGAGAAGACTACTTATGAAAAAGGAATACTCTATTCTACGAACTAGAAGAGTTCTCCTTAATTTTTTTTTTACTTTTTCAGAATCAGGGGACTAAATTTCTGAAAAAGGACGAGGGAGTCCATACTTAAGATCTTTTCAGACTCCTTAAATATGAAAATATATCCAAGTGATATTGTCTCTGTCACACTCATTAAAACTGTTTTGAATAAACATCCTTTTGGTATAATTTTAACCCTTTTCCGGACCGACTAGACTATCTACGAAAAATGAATACTCTGGTCCAGTATTGGCTAGAAGAGTTCTCCTTGGTATTATTTTATTCATTTTCGAGACCTAGAGACTGAACTTACGAAAAATACCACCATGGGAGGTTTACTTCCTAAATTTGAGTTGTAATTGCATTGCATATGGAATTATCACACTTTTAGGCCTAATGCCAGCTTCAACATGTTTTCTTCGAACCCATTTCTTATGCATTCTTACCAGTTCCTAGCCTTTCAATTTATGCCTTTGCAACTCGACACCTTAACCTTAGAGGAAACATTCCCTCAGTATCCTTATCCTGTACATGCTTTCCTTTCATTGAGCATAGGTATGTTCCTTGTTCTTTGGAACTAGTTTTCTTTCTCGGGACACTAGTTTCCTCCACTCTACTATAATACTCTTTTATTCCTTTTCGGGATTTAATAATATGAAAAAAGAAAAAAATAAAAATAAAAAAAAATAAGGGGCAAAACCATTTATCTCTTTTATTGGAAGCAGTCTTGTCACCCTTGAACAAAGCACAATATTGAGTCACTATCTCATCATTTTGGGTCTAGTATGGATTTAGGAGAGTTTTTTCTCGTTTTGAGTTTTATCTCCCCCAATTGGTTATTCTTCCAACCATATGGAGCATTTGTTGATGCCTCATGTTTCACAAATGTATCCCAGTTCATAGTCCATGCTACCTAAGTCACATAATGTGTCATGCTTTTGTTCAAGGGAAATTTTCAGCGTGAGTCGACCGTTCTATAGTTAGTTTCTAACCTTTCAAGTCGACCTTCCCAAGTCAGTCTCATCATCACGAGTATCAGTCTCTTCATCCGATCTCTTCCAAATATTTTTCCTTCTGCCACCCCTCATGATGGATGATGGAGGATGCCTTAATTCCTTCCTTCCAGTGGGTTCCCTCCCATCGACTTCGACACATCTTGCTCTGGGAGAGGGATCTAGAGTTATGTTTGGTAACTTGGGGCTTATAGTTATCAATGGTAGGTTCCCCCACTATTTACAGTGGGAATACATCAAGTTCTCCTACTCGATAGTTTCTACTAGGTGTTTGACACTAGCTCATTCATTCACACTTGTTAGATAGTACCATGGTACCTTGACTCCCATTATCATTATCGGTGGGTTGTCTCGCATTTGTTAATGGTACACATCAATGACCGGTAATAAAACGATGTCTCAATATGTTTGAATTCGACTCATCCATTCACATAGTATAGACTTGTACCAAGATGGATTGTTTTGAAGACTTCGGGTGAAGTACGAGAACCACCTCTTTTTTTATCCTTCCCGACTCATATGGTGCCACCTCACAGACGTTGGTACTTGCAAAGGATCATTTTGTTCATTCTCTTGGTTCCAGATATCCTATGTTCTTGATCTTGATACATAGCTCCATTGTGTATCTATTTGTGGCTATGATCTACTTTGACATGGATCCACTATGTATTACTCGTGGCCATGATTTCTACTTCATATTTATCACATGGATCCACTATGTATTGTTTGTGGCCATGGGAATTAATCATACTTCCATGTATACCATGGATCTGTCGTGTATTTTCTTTGGCGGCCATGCTTTATCACTCCTGAGCATGGGTATGCCTGACTTGGGAAACAAAACTCTTACTTGATCTTTCCTGACAGTTATTGTTTTTGGAATAGTTGTTCAGGAACCCTCTTGGATACTTCGATGGATCCTTGTTGTTACCCATGATTTTGGTCATCTTGATGGTGTATTGATGATGGTGTACTCAGGCTCCCAACAAGAACTTTCTCTTGAGAAAAGTGACATTCATCTCTTCCCAGAAAACTTATTTTTGAAGAGAGTTCGCAGGTTGCTTATAGCCTAGGGTGCGATAATGACCCATTCTCGCAGGCTGCCTTCAGCTAGGGTGCGAACTTCTCGCACTATATTGTATATCTAGGGTGCAAACTTGTTCTCGAGCTTGGAAAAAGATGAAGTCTCAATGGTTCTAGAAGGGAATCTTCTAGAGAATGGGTTGGCATTCGAATGGTTATCATTTTACTGGTTTCCCTTATTTGGTGGGATCATTCTCATCCAAGTAACCATCTCATCCTCTCCTATATATTGACGGGATTCTCATGGAAAAGGTTAAGCAAGATTAATTGGAGAATTGGTGAAGGAATTGTGTGAAGAACCCAGCTTGAACAGGAGTTCGGAGACTCTAGCAAGTCTATCAAGAGGAATTGCATCTTCTTCATGCAAGGATCGAACAAGTGTGTGTGTTGGAACCAAGAGTCACTGAAAGGAAGCTTGTGACATCAAGGCGATCATGTTGTATCTTCTACTTTCAATTAATATGATACAACGGCACGTCCTTTTCCCATAAAGTCATTCTTACTTTATTGTGTAATTCCTTGATGATACACATAAGTTGACGATTGAATATATTTTGCTATCTTCACTTTGGTTGGTTTGTGTTGTCTTGGTCTTGATCTCATGAGAGCACCGGAGCGAAGCGGGAACAACAGAGACATTAGGAAGCGATACAAAGGTATGTCACTTGTTCCTCCTTACTAGCTAATTCAATGGTCATAACTTAGGGAAAGAGTCATGTCATGTCCTGTTTTGTTCTAGATCCAACTGGATCTAGGGAGATCTGTTAGTGTCCGCACCTACCGATTAGTCCGATAACAAAATTGGCGACTCCACTGGGGATGCAACCCATTTTTTTGTGGTTTTTGGTGTTTTTCCTTGGCCATTTTCTCTTGCCTTACCTTTCTCCATTTTTATCAATCTATGAGTCTTCAGAACACCCTGATAGACCCTCTGGGTCCAGAAGTCCCTTCATTTTTTTTGTCTTTTTCCAAAAATTTGCCTAGTTTCAGGGATTCTCACACTGAACCCCACAGTAGCCTGCGAGAACACCCTGAGTTCGCGCTTTGATTTTAAGTCCAGTGCAAGGTTCTCACACTCTTCTCAAAGCTATCCTGTGAGAATGACCCATTCTCACACTGTGCAACACTGATAGCCTGTGAACCCTCTTTTCAAAATTTTGGATTTAAGATTTTTGCATGTTCAGCTGCCCAGATCAGTATAGGTGTCTGAAAAGAACTTCTTGGACCATTGGTTGATGTTTTCTTGTCTTCGGATTTTTTGTAGGATCAGTCTTCGGAAATCAAGGGCTCTTCCTATCCATCTTTTTCTCAACTCTCATCTCTTGACTTTTCTTGGAAAACATATACTCTCTGATCCTGGAATCTGAGTGCTTGTTTGGTTAAGAGTTGGTGATCGGTTTGAAAGTTGGGATTCTTTGTCTTTCTCATTTGCTCATTGTTTGGAAGATTACTGTTCTCATGCAATTGAAAAGACTAGTTTTGTCTACTTGTCATTTTTGTTTACATTGAAAGATTGGTTTGGGTTTTTGTTTATTGCTTGTTCATTAGTTATTGGTTTTCCTCACTTTCACCATCATGGTGTAGGTCCTTTTTGAAAAGTAAAAAACTTTCTTTCTTTCAAAAGCATTTTTGTTTTTGAAAATATTGAAAATCAATTGTCGAAATTATTGAAAAAGAACAATAGAGAATTGTCATTGTCGCGTGATTCGTTGCAATTGCATTTTAAAGGAAATTGTGTATCGTAGTTCAAGATTGTTCCGGGAAACTTCTCTTTTCCTCCTGTACATAGGATTCATTGAAAGAAAATTGATATATTTCATTCCTATCTATGCATTGTTGGGTCAGAGTCTCATACAACATCAGTTTCATCTTTGTTTCCCTTGAGTAACAACAACCATTAATAACATTGCGCAATTTTAAAATTTAACTAGTAACTCTTTTCTAGGGCTCTATTACACCGACATTTATCTAGCCTAGCGCTTTGGAATAGGCAGAGAGATACACTCTCCAAAGCACAAAACACACAATAGCATCTTGTGTTAAGGAGTGTCAAATTCCATTTACAACATTTTTTCCTGGGAAGCCCTTCTCATAGAAGGGTCAAACACGAAGTTGCATTGATATT